>WAAD01013645.1:30270-44035 GCA_013389945.1 Fregata magnificens | reverse complement strand
ACCAAGATAAGACAGGGAAAAATGGATTCAGACCTCTACGGGGAGTAAAATGTTTCCTGCACATAAAGGTCATGTCTTTTGCTTGAAATAATAACTTGATGCTGTGAAAAACAAGAAAAACATAAGTAAAATGCTGTTAACATTATTCCATTGTGTTCAAAGAGGCTACATTAAGAATGTCCCCTGAGTGATGTTTCTACCATATACCATTTGCAGGCTGTTTCATGGAGGGATTACTTTTTCACCTCTTTTAATTTTCAGAAAGCCATGCTGATAAATCCACTAAGCTAGCAAACACGGTGACATACAGAACTGCCTGAAATGTCGTTATGTTGCTTTTCTCCCTCAGCAAATAAAGGAGGAGCTCTTCTGGAGGGCACACTCTAATGAAGTGGTCGACTTATTTCATGAAGAGGAGAAAAATGTCGTAGTGACAGCATCCATTGATGGTTCAGTCAGGTACAAAAATGACTAATACTTCTTACTGCTATGGCCAATCAGTTGAACAGTCTCCAAAATTCCTCTTCTTGCTGGACTTGTATATAGGCTAGAACTTAAATACAACATTGGGTGCATTTTCTGTTCTGCACCTGAAAGAACTAATTTTTTAATGTAACACTTCCAGTTTTCTCAGGAAGTCAGACCTTTTACAGACTGTCATTTTCTTTCAGCAACGTGACCTTTAATACATAGGTAATGGCCCCATCATTTTAGAAATGACCTCCTGTTCTAATCCTATTTTAGCTTGCAATACTTGTTAAAATATCATGGGTCCTAAGCATTGCATCTAACCAGTGCTTATGCAATTAAACCATTGCAGTCTGAAGATGATTTATAGACAACTGTAATTCCTTCTTGGCTAACAAGTAAATTTGAAGGGGTTTCTTTTAGTTTTTTGGGGGGATCAATGAGGAAATTTTGTGTAGAACCTGCTCTGGTGGCAGCACCTTACTGTAGGAACAATTCAGGATATTGGTGCCTTTACTCCTCAGTTTCATAATTATAAAGATGTTCTGTTTATTTTCCAATTTTTACAACATCCTTCTGAGATTTTTTTCTCTCAAGTTACTTACATTACAAACAGTGAACTTCAATCTCATTGATTTTTTTTTTTTTATGACTAGCATCCTGAACTCTAGAACAGTGCTGCAGAACTTGATAATGTAGACAGATATTTTGTCACTTTTGTTCCACTTCTAAAAGTATCCATTTTTCCTTTCTGTCCTTTGGCACTGCTTCTACTATGTCTGTAGGCTCTGGCATGCCATGAACGGATACTATCTTGGTTACTTCGGACAACCTAGGAAGTTTGAATTATCAGATATCAGTCGGTTGATTTTGCCTTGTGATGTTAATAACTTTCCTACTATAATTAAAGAGGAAAGCAAGCATATGGAAAAGAAGAAGAAGTTTGAGTATCCTCTAATGCTGGACAGGGACAAGTAAGATCTCATACATTTACATATATGTATGATTGGGGGAACAGTTCTGAAAATATACTTAAAAAGCACCTTTCACCTGAATGTCAGAAAAAATTATTAGTATTTCCTCTGAGTTACTTAGAAAAATCCTTTTTAAAAATGTTTTTACACGGCATGGATCAATCTCTTAATTTTTATGACTAGGTGACAGTCAGGATTAGGTGATGCTCAGGATTTGAATTCAGTAATAGTGATGACTAGATAATTGTCTCAGATTTTAGCTTAATTAGAGTCTGTATGTTATATACACTGTTCAGGTTAGCAGCCTGTTTCCCTTCCAGTTCCACAAGCTGATATGCTTCTGGGATCCCAAAAAATTTATTGAAAAAGCTTACTGTGAATAGTTTCAACCCAAACCCAAATCTTTCTGTAAGAATAAAGGCAATTTAATCTTTCAGCTTAAAAAATGGTTGTCTTAAATTTGCTGGGATGTTATGGATACATTCACATAGCTCTGATCATGAAGTTCTGACACCGGCATAAATGTTGTGTGTTCAATAGCAGTGTTGGACCTCTCTCCTTGTAGGTAGAGTTCTCAAGGAATGTGGGTTAGTTACAAGTCAAGCTAGAGAGCCTTGGCCCTCTAGCTTAACTCATATTTCTAGTCCTGGAGCTCTTTGGTTCATTAATTAGTGGGTTGACCAAATGAACATAAATACTGAAGCAGGAATCTTCAAAGGGAACATGCACATTGCCTTTAGTAACAAAGCAGTCCAAATCTGGGAAAAATTACTTCAGGGCTTAACAAAGTCATGCATGCTTTAGTGGTAAGCTTTCATATTCCATGTGCATTCTTAGGCTGCCTTTTAACCAAAGCACTTTGGGACAATGGGAAATCTCTAAGGTGCTTTACTGTTACCCATTTATGTCGGTATCCTGCTAACACTTATTATTCCATAGAGTTCTTACTAATGTGAGTAGTCCCACTGAAGTCAGAACAGTAATTCATCAACATAGAGAAGTGCTTGGCTGTGTTTGAAGGAGTAACCCCTGTAGTCCTTTTGAATAGTCAGCAGCTAGTTTGAAACCTCTGGAATCAAAGATACTAAAATTAAGCCAGCTAAGCTTAAAGAAACTTTCCATAAATGACATGCCTGTGTCAAACTGTGACTACTTTTGAGGACCTTTCAAATATTTCAGTAAAGGAGAATGGCTATCATACATGTAAAACACATTAATTAAACAGACTGGAAGCAAATGAGAAGCCTGCTTAACTGTGCAGAAAACTGAAAAAAAAAAGGTGGCCACATGCTGCACAATAGAAAGTTTCAGTCTTATCATTCTATATACTCTGTGTGCTGTCACCTCAGGAGTAACTTGATTCCTCTGGATTAATTGTACCAAATAGTGTAATGGATAGCTAGCCAACTGTCAGCCAAAAGGCTGTGTTACTTATGGATGCTAGGTTTCGTTCTTTACAGGATACAGTCCGTTGTCTTCATGATGCTACTACAATTCGCTTATTGGATAGCTGTCATATAAGTCACTAAGATAATATTTAGAATTTCAATTAACAAATCAAGTCATGAATGCTATTAACAGATATTCTCCAAATGTGCATATACCTGAAAAGGTACAAACCCAGCTGAATAGCATAGGTGCTTACAGTTTAAACAAGTGGCTCAGGTGATCTATTGAAAAATGTCAGCAGGTAGATAGACCCATATAGAATAATAGTCTCAGTTTCTCTCTGTAGTTTATAATTCCTCAGCTTGTGTGATCTGACTTAATTTTTCTGATTATGAATGAAACTGTGTTAATCTACACTAACAGACACTCTACTCAAGCATTTCTTCTTGTGATCAACTTTGGAAACCAGATATGTGAGCAGAGGA
Source organism: Fregata magnificens (assembly GCA_013389945.1). Lineage (NCBI taxonomy): Eukaryota > Metazoa > Chordata > Aves > Suliformes > Fregatidae > Fregata > Fregata magnificens. The sequence goes on along the minus strand of WAAD01013645.1, from coordinate 40,719 downwards.
AACCTTCTTTGTTATGAAAGTGGCATACAGGATTTGTAGTCAGAACTGACAGAAATGCTGAAAAGCCATTATCAGACAGCGAGTTACCACCCAGTTGTGGTAACTAGTGTTTTTTATATTAACATTTCCAGCCTCCTAAAGATGACAAGCCAGTATCTGGATTGACAAAGTATTAGTGAAGCACTTCATGACACCTATGAAGGTCCTAATATAAATTATATTTTGAATATGGAATAATTTATACTTCAAAATAATTTTATTTTGGAGCCAGCTAAGAATGTTGCATTCAAAATTGCCATTTTGATAGAAGCATCAGATTTTTTCTGTCTTGTGTGTACAGGTGGAAGTCACTGACCAGATCACCTTCAGTTTTAAAAAAGCCTAAACATGTGGACATAATTCAGGACTTGAAGTTTTTCAAAGCTCTGGCTTCTCCAAAGGTAGCTAATGTATATGACAAATTTGTTTCTGTTCTGTGCAACATATAGGAAATGGAATTGTATTTCTCATTTAGAAATTAGCCATAAATAACCCTACATATCCTTCTCATGCAATGGACAAGCTAGAACAAAAATGCATAAACAGAGGGATCGAAGAAGCCTCTCTGGTTTTCATTCTCATTGTTTCACACTTCCAAATTCCAATTTAGAAGGTAGCACACACTGATTCAGTTGTTTGGTTTAACAGCATTTAAAAAACCTGGAATTTTCACATACTCCAACAGAAATCCTAAATATCTTAAGTTTACGTGAAGGAAGTGTGAAAATACTAGAACAACAGTGAATCCCTGGTTATACATAATAGTTCTTTCAGGGTTCCCATGAAATCAGAAACCAGGAGAGTTCTGAGTTAGTTTAGATATCGTTATAAATACTTTCTACAACTCTAATTGAATAATGGTGGAGCTCCTCCATCTTTACCTGGCTTAGCCCTTGAAAGTCATGGGAACAGATAAAACTTCTTCTCTTGCAGTTGTAGCAGAAAAGGAAAAAGATACAAATCCTATGGCCACTTGCCAAAAAAGCTTCCATTAACACCTTTCTGACCATTATTCCCCAAACGTTAGTGGCCAACAGCTAGTGAGGCGTATGAACTCTTAACATCCTCTCCTAAAATTTGTGGTACTGTGAGTCTCCTGTGTACCACAATCTGATATCCTAATGCGGCCAGCTAAGGTCCAAACAGTAGTCAGTGAAAGACAATATTACTCCATGTGACCAGCTACTTTTCTCTGTGTACCTTGGGTGAAAGGATGACAAGGTGAGTGGAACACACTTCTCCACTGTTTATTGCCCTGTCTTGCCAGCCAGTTCATAGAATCATAGAATAGTTTGTGTTGGAAGGGACCTTTAAAGGTCACCTAGTCCAACCCCCCTTCATGGAACAAGGACATCTTCAACTAGAGCAGGTTGCTCAGAGTCCTGTCCAACCTGACCTTGAATGTTTCCAGGGATGGGGCATCTACCACCTCTCTGGGCAACCTGTTCCGGTGTTTCACCACCGTCATTCTAAAAAATTTCTCATTTATATCTAATCTAAATCTACCGTCTTTTATTTTAAAACCATTATCCCTTGTCCTGTCACAACAGGCCTTGCTAAAAAGTTTGTCCCCATCTTTCTTATAAGCCGCCTTTAAGTACTGAAAGGCTGCAGTAAGGTCTCCCCGGAGCCTTCTCTTCTCGAGGCTGAACAACCCCAACTCTCTCAGCCTTTCTTCATAGGAGACGTGCTCCATCCCTCTGATCATTTCTGTGGCCCTCCTTTAGACCTGCTCCAACAGGTCCATGTCTTTCCTGTGCTGAGGACTCCAGAGCTGGACGCAGGACTCCAGGTGGGGTCTCACCCTCAGAGCAGAACAGAGGGGCAGGATCACCTCCCTCAACCTGCTGGCCACGCTTCTTTTGATGCAGCCCAGGCTATGGTTGGCCTTCTGGGCTGCGAGTGCACATTGCCAGCTCGTGTCCAGCTTTTCATCCACCAGTACCCCCAAGTCCTTCTGCACAGGGCTGCTTTCAATGTCCTTCCTTTCTCACTTGTCCTTGCTGACTGGGACACCAAGGATACAAGATCAGCTCTCATCTCTGGGTGGTCTGGGTGCTTGGCTATTTGAAGCTAGTGGATTACTTGCTGCTAAGAAAAGGTAGTCAAGCATGCAGTTTTGAGACATTCTGTCATTTCACCCCAAGGCAGCAACAAGTTGATGAGCTCCCTTAAGTCACAGTTATACCAGTCACGGAAGCTGCACAATCTCCAGAGTGGCCTATGTTTAAATCACAGGGAAACTGATGTAGCTGCTTTTGTGCCATTGGAGCATGCACTACAAAGTAATGGCAGTTGATCATTGGTCCCCTGCTGTTCAACAGCTGTAGATACAGCACTGTGTAATAGAGAACAGTGTTAGTGGGAAAAATATGTTGATGCTGGGTATAAAACATTAAGTTTACTGTAGCAAAGTCAGTGGTTGAGTACATTGTGGGACAAGTCAGTAGAGGTGGGCTCTGCTTTGGATTTTACCCAGTCATTTGGAAAGAGGACTCACTGGAGGTCTCATAGCAGAACATACTTGATACACATTAGCACTGGAGTCCCCTTCTGATTGAGCTTTTGATGACAAAAAGGTTTGATTTCCCATCATTTGCCTTAGAGCAGAACAAACCAGTGGACTTCAGTTTGCACTTCAGACTAGAGGTGTGCTATTCAGTGGCTGTGCAAACACCCAGACTATATGATTAGCTCACCATAATTCAGTTGTCCTGTCTTTCTGAAATGGGTAACGCCTAGTAATTAATGCACATGAGTGATGCTTAGAATTGACAGACAGACACTGGAACAGATTCCTTTAGGAATGTTTTACATATTGTTGAAGATGTGGTATCTCTTAAACTGTTACTACTGCAGCACACTCAGTAATGTATTAGTAAGACCATGAAAAAATGTAAGACTCTTCTCCCACGAAACTAGCGATAGGACGAGAGGAAATGGCTTCAAGTTGCGTCAGGGGAGGTTTAGATTGGACATTAGGAAGAATTTCTTTACTGAAAGAGTGGTTAGGCATTGGAACAGGCTGCCCAGAGAGGTGGTGGAGTCGTCTACCCTGGAGGCGTTCAAAAAAGGTGTAGACGTGGCACTCCAGGGTCTAGTTTAGGAGTCATGGTGGTGTTAGTTGATGGTTGGACTTGATGATCTTAGAGGTCTTTTCCAACCCAATGATTCTATGATTCTATGATTCTATGATTCTAAGTAGAAATTCTCTGTATAATGTACCATTTCAAATTAAACTCATGTTTTCAAATTTGATGGAGGCAAGGGTTCTTTGCAATATTTCAAGCTGTAGGTGCTTTTTTTTCCCTTTTTGGAGGACCAGAAATTGGCCTCCTAGGGTGAAATCACAGCTATATCAAGTCTCAGGATTCATGTGAGAGTGGATGAACTGTCAAGGTACCTGAGGTATTTTTGCAAATTCAAAGCTTTCAACAGTTAACAGCAGAAATGTCTTATTCATCTGCATCTTTCCCAACTGGCTGCTGAATTGTTTGCGATTTGCAAAGCCCAATAGAAGGATAGCCAGACTGACAGTCCTGTGATGAAGCTCTCATCTGGGAGGGAGTTCTTACTCCATTACCCCTTGGCTAGACTTCCACTGTCCTCTGATAGCATGCATCCACCAAACCTGAGAAGTACCCTGAAAATGATTCCTTTATTGAGCTTATCCAAGGTGTTAATAGGCGAGAGAATTAATAAGTGTTTAAAACTAGCTTTAACTTAGATGATAAAAAGCATTTTGCTGTTAACTCTCTTGATTTTGTGTCCTTTGGGAAGCTGGAATTTTGCTGGTTATGCATTTTCTACAGCACAAGAATGATCCCCTGCTAATTAAAAAAAAAGTTCAAGGCAGCCTTTACATGGTACAAAGAAAACCTGTGCATAAACCATAATCTCTCCACATAGTAATGATATACGTTTCTTCAGATAACATGAATGTTACCATGCAATTCAATAACGGAAGTAATGTTTTCATTACCTTTTGTCTTCAGCTAGCAATGCACTGACTTTGGCTTCTCTTGGTCAGATCCATAGACAACCTTTGGAAAGTTTTGAGTCTGGGAACAGAGAAGCTGGTGCAGTATTTGGGTCTATTCCTATATATGAGGTAAGCACAAGTGTTTTCCACTTTTGTGGTGGCATTCATACAGCAGAAGTCATTCGCACTAGTAAATTATTACAATCATGTACTCTGACATTCTATTGTTAACTGTCTGCTTCTTGATTTAATTTTCTAACATGGTTTGCATTACTACCTATCCAACTTCATTCTCCATTTGGTGGAAGCTTGGGAAGCCAGTTGAAGAGAGCATGCCGCAAAGTGAGTATTCCAGACGTTTACTTCTCCTGTTCAACCTCATGTCAACTTTTTGCTCAGACTCGACTCTTTCAGCCAGCCCAAAAACAATTGATTCTTATCTGCACAAAGCTTTGGCTATTGTAAGTTAATACTGTTTTATGGGTACTATTGATTTGATTTATTGCAAGCTGTCTAGCAAGGCTTCCTAGGTTGTTCCTTCTAAGAAAGACCAGAATGCCCATAGCCTTGTCTATCCCAGCTATCATAGGATGGAAAGAATCACCCCTAGCAGAGGTGCTGATCTCTTTCTATAGAGGGTACCTAGAGAACTAGCTTGGATGAGATTCCTAACATCTAGATGGCTAGTTAGGTGGGATGAATAGGGTACTCTGCATTCAAATATATATGACTTAATGCTTGTGCATGCAGCATTACAGAGTATCTCAGAAAACAGAAAACTTGGGAGCACAATGTTCAAATAGTTGGCACATATGCTATTCTTCTGACCATTAATGTGCCTCGGAAATCTATGTTTTGTTTTCTTCCAGAAGAAGAAAATAAAATACAGAGGGTCTTGTGCCTTGGCACGTTAGGACCAACTACATTGAAGCCAATGGCACTGCAGTGGATTTACAGTAAGATGGGATCAGATTTGTGAGCTACATGCACAACAAATAAATTTTTGTCTGTGCTGTTACAAAACACTATCAAAGTGGTCTGTTCACCTGAATATATTAATTAGTTCTTGAAATTTTGCAATTTATTTTTTAAAGGTCTTCAGTGGAACAAAGCTGAGATGTCCAGTCCCACTGGATGGAAAATGGAGACAGGTTTCAGTGGAGAATAGGGTCAAGACAAATAAACATAGTGTCCGCCTTCAGGAAAGTGGATTGGCAGGTTCCTTATTTCATTTTTTTCCTCTGTTTTTTCTGTTATATTTAAATCCATTTCACAATTAAGTAGAACATATAGAAATCAAATCTTCACTTCTATTCTAGTCCTTCATGCAGAGAAAAAATTCTAATAAAGCCAGTGTATGATTATAACAAGATAATCACAGAAAAGCCCATCTCACTCCACTTTTTACGGTTAAGAAGGAAAACCACCTTACTATGATTAACTGCTTAAAGATTCAGAGCTATAAATCTGCAAAAATTCTTCTTTTGCTAGTCATACAGACTCCTCTGAAGAACAAGAAATGTTATTCCAGAGGTACTGCTCTAACCTTTCTCTCACGTTTCAAGAGCTTTGGTGTCCTTGGATAGGCAAAGAGTTGATGGGATGTTCCATAGGTAGCACACATATGCCACAGTATCCTAGTCAAATGTCTTCTTCCAGAAACATTTAGATTTCCTTGTTAATCATGTGGAGATATGACAGAAGGAAGACTGAGAACTAGGTTCAAATAATGAGAAACAGCTCTATTTGAAGATACCTGGATTTAGGTCACAGCATCATAGAACGTGCCATCTTTAACTGCACTATTTTCAGCTGAGCTAACTTTACATTAATTAAACATAATTACAGAAACAAAAAAAGCAAAAACCAAGCAAAGCTCCTTGCAATTGTTTTGTTAATGCTATGTGGACAAGTCTTCAGAATTATCATTCTAATACCTTTTAGTGCCAATATTTTTGTTTGTTCAGAAGACACCTTGACCAGAACTATTAACAGAATGAAATGGCCATATTACCCAAAAAAAATCATTTTCAGCAGCTCAGATTCCTTCTGGTTTATGCTACTTTGTTTTAGAAATGCACTAACATGTCATGGTAGGGAAAATCTGTTATTGATAAGAATTTTAAAATTAGTTTTTCTGATCAATTTATTGCCTGTCAGTTCAGGTTTATGGGCAAAATCCTGATCCCTTGTTGCACCAATTTAAATCTTAGCTATGCAAATTTAAAACAGTAAAAAACACTATAAGGCAACTCAATTGACCCCAATTATTCTCATCATTTTTATTATATAGTACAAACAAAGCCTAGGGCACAGTAGATGTGTTCAAAGGAAGGGCAATGTATGATTCAGGGTATAATGAAGGTGAAAGTATAATAGTATTATTTTATCAATATTGTGATTCAATGTGAACCCCTTACACTGAACTGTTGTAAATAAGACCAAAATTTGTAGAAGTTAGTCAGCATATTTTAAGGTGATCAGAAATCATACTCCTTTTCAGCAGTTGCCAGTGGCTGTTTACTTAATGAGAGGCTAGTAACAATGTCGTTCTGGTGGATTTTGCATTAATTGAAAGTCTTAAACTATTCCCCTCTAGGATGTGCTAAAACCTACTTAACGTCTTCCCTGTTTTTATGATTGGACCCTGAACCCTTAATCTAAAACTGAACCTTTGGATAACACTGGAAGAGAACTGACAAATGTTGGAAACTGATCTCCTCACCAACATTTAAGAAACCAATACATAGGTTTGTCCCTTCTTCTGTGGCACAGTAACGTCAGAAAGCTTTGCTCTTCTTATGCTTTATTCTCTATTTTCATCTAAATAGGAAATCCAAATCTTTAACTAGCACAGGTAATACTAGTATCATACTGAACAGCATCTTTCATCCTGTGCTGTATAATGAGCTGCTCTTCTGCTTGGGGAAGCACGTGGAAAAGGGGAAGGGATCTTGGGTTTATGTAAAAATAATTCCTGTTGAAATCAGTGGATAGCCCATTCAACATCTAAGAATTCATTATGGCCCTGAGACAAAGATCTTAACCAGGACCAGTGTAGTATATATTATGTAAAAGAAAATTTTTGCCCGAGATCTCAGATTAGACATCTGCTTCCTTAGGGAAGATGCTGCAGGAACTTCAATAATCAGGAATGGATAAATTCAGTTTTACACTCTGACAGAAAGGTGTATGAGTTTTAGTGCCAAAGGAGATTGGCTGTTCATCCAATCTAACTTTCTGGGTGGCACAAGGCAGAGAACCCATCATCAATATCCTCTGTGGCCAAATGCCTGTTTGTGTGACTATTTTGGTTTCCAGTTGAAGGGAGCATCCTAGGGTATTTAATGTACATTTGCTGCCAGTTATTCTCCATGTCAAAACCACATATTTCCTTTCTGCTCCAATTTTGTCCTATTTTGGACTTTCATATGCTGGATATTATGCCGCCTTTTTTTCTGCCAGATTAAGCTTCATCAGCCATCAAAAATCCTTTCCAGAGGTTATTCTTCATAATCAAAGAAGCCAGTGTCTCCTCTCCATGATTCAGTCAACTGGTCTGAGCTGAGAGTAAGGAGCAGGCTGGGCATTTTAGCTGAGGGGCAGCGCACTGCAGCTTCAGGAACCAGCTCAGGTCTGGAAGCAGTGTGTTACACTAACATGGCACTCAGTTTGAACTAATAAGTCCTGTCAGCTCCAACAGGTCCTGCACAGGTCTGGCTCTAGTATCCCTCCAGATGCTCCCCAGGACCTCTGGTTCTGTTCTCCCAAAGAGCCCCTATGAAACAGAAACTCAGGGGAATGCAAGACAAAGAAATTACACCTCACGCTCTGTGAGCTGTTTTGAAGGCACAAGCGAAACACAAACAGTGTTCTCCTTTACCCAGGTTCTATCAGCCTCCCAATTACTCTTGATAGCGAAGTTAACTATAATTTGAGCTTTGTGAGTCTCTCACTACAAGGCAGATTTCTGTAGCCTTTTTATCTCTTTCCATCACATTGGTTGTCTTTTTTTTAAGTGTCTGCCTCAGAACTCCATTTTATACTCACAATCTTATGAGCATCAGATACACAAGGAGTTAATATGCCCTGCTGTTTCTGCCTGTTAGTTCCTTGCTTATGCTTTCAAAGAGCATGTTCATCCTCTAAGCCAGAAGAGTGCATGCTGAGCTCATATTCAACTAGTTATCCGTCATGATTCCCTGAATCCTTCCTGGCATTTCAGCATTCCAGGACAGTGTCACGACATGACATAGGTCAAAGAATACATATTCTATCATCCTTTGTCTGGCTAAAGTTACAAATCCTTGCCAGGTGTGTCACCTTAGTGAGTACTTAGGATAATCCATGTAACTAGTGCCGTTATTACCTACTATTTTGGGGAAAATAGTGGGTTTTCTATGTTAGTGGTAAAGAACGGTGTTTGACCTGCTGGCCTTCTTGGAAAGACTGTCTTCTGATGAGCTGAATATACAACGACTTGCAATGATTTACCTGTCTTCAACTTGTTATAGGGCTATGATGGATTTGGGGGTAATACTGGTTTATTTTTAGCAAAATAACTTATGGGAATATATTTTAAAATATTGTGATCAACTGTACTGGGTCTGGGTGGGATGAACGTAATTTTCTTCATAGCAGCCTGTATGGTGCTGTGTTCTGGATTTGCGACTAAAACAGTGTTGGTAATACACCAGTGTTTTGGCTATTGCTGAGCAATGGCTGCACAACATCAAGGTGGTTTTTTCCCACCCCCAGCGAGTAGGCTGGGGGTGCACAAGAAGCTGGGAGGGGACACAGCCGGGACAGCTGACCTGAACTGAACAGAGATATTCCATACCGCATAATGTCCTGCTCCGCAATAAGAGCTCATGGAATGGAGGAGGAAAGCAAGATGTTCATGGTTATGGTGTTTGTCTTCCTAAGTAACCATTATGCGTGCTGAGGCCCAGCTTCCCAGGAAGTGGCTAAACATCTGCCTGCTGATGGGAAGTAGTGGATGAATTCCTTGTTTTGCTTTGCTTGCACATGCAGCTTTGCTTCACCTATTAAACTGTCTTTATCTTGACCCATGAGTTTTCTTGCTTTTGCTCTTCCAGATCTCTCCCCCATCCCACTGCAAGAAGTAAACAAGTAACTGGGTGGGTGCTTAGCGTCTGCCAGGGTCGACCCACCACATTAACCAACTTTGTGATTAAAACTAAAATCAAGTTTGTCTGACAAACTAAGTGGCACCAGATAAAGTGTAATCTGCCATTTACTATTTGTGTTCCCTTCATCTGCCCCATGATTTAGCAGTTAGCGTATGAAAGGTAACACCCCTGCAGTTCCCTGAGTCCTATTTGCCTTTGAAAGACAGCTACATCAGCTCTCTTCCAGTTACTTGAAAACTGCCTAGTCTTCAAAGATTATTAAAAATTAACAGTTCTGGTTCAGAGAGCTCCTTACCCATTTCTTTCGATGCTCTTATGTATTATGTTTTATAATTGTGTAAGATTTTCTCTTTGGTATTGTCCCTATTTATAGTTAGAACTAAAGTATTTTACTGTGGTTGCAAGATGCAGATATCCCACTTCTCTTCAGTTTATTAAGTGACTATTTACTTCCTCAGAACTATTTACTCATTCTTTTCTTTTTACCAAACCTTTAGCACTGCTAGGATTTCATAGGTTCTTAATTTTTGAATTTTACTCTTTTCAGTCTTGCTGCCTGCTCCCTTTGGTTTTCCTTATTAATTGCCCACGTTTCCCAAGAGCTGATTTGTACTCATCTCTTTTCATGCCACTATATTCTCCACTGTGCAGAAGAGCCCATCCATAATGTAATACTATTGCCAGTAACAATCAAGTGTTTAATCCTATGCTGAATGAAATCAATGGACCAGCTCTCAGGAGGGAACCATGCTGTAGGGAAAAATTCCATCCAGTTACTACCTTACTGTTGTGCTATTTAAATTGTGACAAAATTACAGTGCTATAATGCTCTCAGACTTTTTTTTTTCATAATTCATTAAATTAACAAAACCTGAAGTAGTTCAGACTGCGTGTTATTGCTCAGCATTACTGTTTACTTGAAGAGTTCCAACTCCTAGGGCTTTATAAACACCAAATGGAAGCTGGTCCCGGCCCCAAACATTTTACACAATGATATCCAATTGTCTTTCTTAAGTGTCACAAGAAAAGCAGAGACACTTCATTTCTTTGAACAGATAATCTACTAAGGCACTGCATGGCACAGAATTCATTAGAAGAAGAATAGTTGTTTATTGTGTGCTAGAGAACAGAGGATGCTACTGGAAAGAAATTAAGCACAGAATACTGTATTCAGTTTTGGGCCCCTCAGTAGAAGAAGGACATTGAAGTGCTGGAGCATGTCCAGAGAAGGGCAACGAAGCTGGTGAAGGGTCTGGAGAACAAGTCTCATGAGGA
>WAAD01013645.1:15456-30244 GCA_013389945.1 Fregata magnificens | reverse complement strand
GGTTGGACTTGATGATCTTAGAGGTCTTTTCCAACCTTAATGATTCTATGATTCTAAAAGCATACCAGGCAAGTGATACTTCCAAATAAACCCACTCATCTTCAAGCAGTCTTTTCAATGCTGGATCTAGTACAAAGCTGTGTGTTAACAGACTTGTTGGTATTAGCTGTGGATTTTCTCTGTGTCGATGCCTCTGTATTCCTTTGCAGGTTAGTTTCTTTCCACCAGCATCCACAATTATATTGCAGGCTTAAATGTTGCAGGCGTATGAGTTGTTCTGTTGTTCCAGATCATTACTGTATTATAGAAAGGTATCTTAGCAAGACAGCCTCTTTCAGCATGGCAGAAATTCATGGTTGTACTCACTGCAGTAGTTAGTTTGCCAGAATTTCATTACAGCCCTTGCTAGTGCTTTACAAAATCTGGGACGTTCTTCAGCTGCCCTCACCCACTGGGGTAGTTCAAGCTGAATGGCATCAACAGTGCCAGAACTACGGGAACCAAAAGTCTTTGTTATGTATCCACCACTATAATAGCTCCCATTATTTGGGCTAGGATTGGATGGAGAAGGCACACAAACATAACTGTTATTTTGTTCTTCAATATATTTACCTAAACTTCTGCTCCCTGCAACCAAAGTCTCAGAAGACACATTGACAAGCTGACTGGCCAGATGGCTAATTGAGGAAGACAATGCAGAAAAGACGCCTGAGTTAAGGGAAGTTTTTGAAAGTGTGTAACCTAGTTCTATCCACCGTTCAGGATGTGCTTGTCCATGGATATCCAGAATCAGGCCCCCTGTCATCTGTGATTTTGCAGTGGTCAAAAATCCCATATACTCCTCCCAGGCCTGTTCTGCTTGGGGAATTCCAAAGGAGGCTTCTTCCTTTTCCCTGTTAGCATCCATCTTGAACCTCTGTAGGTGGTTTATAATGATATGTGGGAAGAAGCCATCAGTACTTTTGTTGATTTCTTCAGCAAGAGCCTGAGCCACCTCTATAGTATACCTGTCTTGGTTGGTAGACACTTTGCATTTCTTATAATTTTGCATACTTCCAGGAGAACACTCATGAGAGAAGATACAAGAGGATGTCTTTGCATCCCAACAGCCAGCCTCTCGATCAGGGATGTCTTTGGGTTCCATTGACCCACCGTGTGAGACAGAGAGAATCAGGTTCATGTTGCCCACTTGATATTCTGTGAAATGATTGTGACCAAATATAACCTCTTTGGTGGCAGTGGCTTTCAAAAGCAAATATAAAATGGAAAGGAGGAACAGATACATATTCTTCATTTGCTGCTGGAAGACTCAGCAGTATGGAATGTATCAGTACCTACACAAAAGCAAAAGACAGATTTTAGATTACTTACAGCCGGGAACCCATGAGAGATTGTTCAGCTGCTGCTGGGATAATTAGTTACTGATTAACCTATTTTAATTTTATTCCATGTAGCACAAAGAAGAGTACTTATATGAGAAACAAAAATGAACAGGGCACTTAGTGTGGCTAGAGGTAACTGATGCAGTGTTTCTAAAAGAGAGGATTCTCCCAGAATAACAGGGCAAGGCAAATGGTAGGTTACTGGGCCTCCTTCATTTCCCCAGAAAGCACAAACATTATTTGATCATCCTATCTGATCCCAGAGAATAACTAGGTCCCAGCAAAATACTTGAAGTATTTTTTTCCCACCAAAGCCTTCCTTTTTTTCACCTCTGAAATGTAAGAAAATTCTAACAAAATTTGATAGAACATCTGTATCTCATTGACCTGTGTGAAGTATCTTTCCATTATCCACATGGTTACAGAAAATAGAGGCTATGTCAGCTCAGACCAGCACTGGCCTTGTCTAAAATAAGCAGAATGATAAAAAATGAGTGCTACAAAGCTCTATCTCTAGCTATGCTCCAGGCTGAGTTAATTTGATAGCCTTATAGATAGATACCAGTGAGTGCATTAAGGAGTGACTCTATTCTCTTTAGTTTTCAAGTGTCCATTCTCTTCAAGGGAGCTAAGATAATTTTAAGTCCTCATTAACTCTGCCATTTTTTGGAAAGCTGGAATTCAGCAAGATGCTGACAGTGCTTTCTGGTTTGAAGGCACTACATCTGTAGAAAGATCAGAGTCTTGAGTGTAACTGTGTTAGACAGATGTAAAATGAGTGAGTAAAGTCAGTGAAGAGGAGAATAAAAAAGGATACTTTTGACTTCCATGATTAAAAAAACCCCTCATTATAGGCCAGATGAGGAGTATGTGAACGGATGCATTTGCAGGTGAGGCAGGCTGCCCTGTTGTCTGTCCTGCCCCTATCATTATGTCACCTGCAGAAATGCAGAGGATAAGAAGAGCAGACAAGGGAGAGGGTAAGAAAGAAGATCTGCAAGAATCTGTCCACAACATCTGACCTGAGAGCATGTATGACAGCAGCCAGTAATACTGAGAGGGCGGGGTGCACTATGGAAGCACCCTCCCATCAGCCACCTACTCTAAGAAAAGGAGAGGGCAATTTCACCCAAACGATGCAGCAAAATATTCTTTTCCCACTATGAGGGAATCCTGCAGGCTTTTTAGAGACAACCTCCGCTGCCCACTGAGCTGGTCCACACTGAGGAGCCGGTACACAAAAAGCAAATACCTATTTTCCTCTCTTCTTTCTGGGATGAAAGTCCCATAAAAGTCTGTGAGCTGGAATCAGATCACTGAGAATCTAATCTACAGTTTTCCTGCAGAGCATGATTAACAGCTTTTTTAGTTTCTTTTTAACCTTTCAGTTAAAAGGTCCTTTTACTTGAGCTACTGGCTTAAAAAAACCTTTTATCCAAGTCCTTGTATAGTTCACGCTTCCCTAGATTTCCCTGAGACACAGACCTTCACCTGCTAATTCACTGTTTGCATTACCAGAAATGTTGGGGAAAGGAATATTTTCAAGCATTATTCAAAATCTCTTTTCTTGGAAAAATAGACTGCACATGTAGAGTGTGTAAGTCTAGGAATAGCTTACCTCAGGTGCAGTGGGGCCCAGCATCAAGTTAAATAAATCAACAGCAACACCTCCCAGGTGCTGCTCACCTGCCTCAGAAGGACTCAGGTTTTCTTCGCCTCAGGCTCTCACCTTAAATACGATGACACAGCTGTTCCTTTCCCACCATCTGCCAAACTGTTTGTTGTCATCTGCGGTAGTTTGCTTGTCTTTTTGCAATTTCTTGTTAATGATTGAATCAAGCTGTTAACCCTACTAGATCATGCCTTAAAGTTATATGGAGAGAGCACTCTGTATAATTCCCAAACTGGAAGAAAGTCACCTCGGCACAGCTCAGGCTCTGGGCAGACTTAGAGAGTCCAAAGGAACTCAATGACGCCAGACTGGTTTAAAGAGTTTTCTGGACAACATACAGGGGATGCAGAGCAAAAATGGTAAGTCACAGTAATACAGGCTAGAGCTGCTATTCTGGACTTCATCACACCAAAACACACACCTTTCCAAAGGATTTTAACTCAAAGGGATGGTGTTCAAAAAAGCACAGAAGCACCTGCAGCTAGGGAAGAATATACTAGAAAATTTACCTGTTTGTCTTCTTCAGCAGAAGGGTGAGGTCCATGTGCATAAGGAACAAAATAACTGTAACAGGCTCCAAGTTCTCTTGGAGTTGATCATGGGTAAACTTACATTATCATGAGGTTAAAAAAAAATCCACAATATTTTAAACTGGTGGTAATCACTGCAGGACTAGTTTGAAGATTTACCTATAAAGAAAGAGAGAGAGTTGTTCCTGCTTCTGCACCTTCAAAAGCGAAACTGAACTGACTGTTGGACTTGGCTTCAGCTGGGGCTCCCTCTGTCCCAGAGGTCTCTAGAGGCCAGGCTGGGCCATGCAGCTACGTGGCACAGAGGCTTCAACTGCACCTGGATGTATCATTTCACAATGAAGGATCACAAAAAGGGAAAAAATATGCAGCGATATAGTAGAAGCTTAGCATGCTTTTGTTCTCTATACTGACGTTTCTAGAGATCAAAAAAACTCGCCACAAGCAGCACAGCCACACCAGAGGTAAGCTCAGAATAGTTCATATAATCAGTAAAGGTGGTAATGCAGAGGCTTTTGAGGTTTAATGGCAAAAATCGGTGCCCTAATTCTGGTTTTAGTTTTTGGGGTCTTCTGGGGGAAGTCTAGGAATTTTTCTGAGACTTCACTGTAGGACAGGTGATAGGATACATCTGTTTGCATGCACATTCATCTATGCATTTGAAGCCATCCATTATCTCTTCCTGGCTGAGAAAATACATTCTGTCCCCTCAGAATCATTCCAAGGTATGCCTGGCAGAAAGGGGACTGAAACAACTGGAGATGACAGACTGAAAAGACCTCTGAGTTGAAAAATAAAGACAAAAGGACGGATTGGCAGGGTGGGGATGGGAGTGCCCTTTGGAATACAGGAAGGAGGTGAAGGATCTCAACACAAAGAATGGAGGAAATATGGCAATTTCTAATAAGAAGGCACACTGGCATGAAAGAAAGGTAGAGAAAGATGGGGCAGACTACTGGGGGGTTTTTTCACAGTGAATCAACCAAGTAGAGTTAAATGCAAGAGTCAAACACAATCTATGGTCTTCCACGATGCTTATTCAGTTTTGCGTCCATGACCCAGCATGGTATGATCTCTTTTCCTGGTGTTCTCACTTACTTTGGTACTGATGTGCAGCAGCTCACAGCTACATGTTGCTGACTGACAGGATCCCATTCTGCTTCTCATTATGTATCACTTCACATTATTTTTAGTAAGGAGTGCACAACAACAGGTACCTAATTCATCGTCTATTGGCTGTGATAATTGGATGTACTGTCTGTCCTTTTCAATATTTTCTTAAAGATCAAATAGGCAGTGCATGGATATATTAAACACTGTAAACTGATTCAGCTGATTTCAAAAATGCACTTCTTTTCCACATCTTTCAGGCTTCTCATTGTAGAGTAAATCATGAACCAGGTTCCTAATAAGCTTCTACAGATAGTTATGCAAAATATTAAAAATAATTCCGTGTGTTTTTTGTAAATGGAAATTCCTTCTAAAAATGAAAACATTTACACAGAATAACCAACAAAAAAATTATTGGGACCTTACATGCAGACACAGGGGTTAGCATTCTAGTACCTCTAGAAACATAGTGAACCTGCAGGATTTTATGAGTGTTATAGGTAATATTCCTGCTTGCATGTACACACTTGTCAACGTGCAGTTGCTGTAGTTGCAAACTGTTGCTGCAAATACACATACCTGGATCTTTGCATATGAACTGAGGAAAATGCTTTTTGATGACACATATGTGGTGAATTTTGAAAAAAGAAGCAAAAATTGCCACTAGGCCCTGAGCTACTTGGTCTTGCTTTGACAACAGTCTCACAAACTTCAGTGGGGTTTTGCTTGGATTTGGGATTGTACTACAAATAACACTCCTCTTTGGCTTAATTCTCCTGTACATCCCTACCTTAGCACTGACAAACCTCTGACGAGTAACAAGACTGTCAAGGGAGATTTCATAGCATTAGTGCATTATACAAATGTTGTGTCCATATACTCTTAACCATAGGAAAACATTGTTTCTTATGAGTACTCAAAATGAATGCAGTCAGCGCTAGGTGATTAGAGAAACATTTAAAGTTTCAGAGAGACAGTCAGTGACTGGGTGTTATGTCTGTGACTCATACATCCTCATATTGACAATGTATCCAAGAAAAGTTTTCTACGAAGGTAAATAGCAATTTGAAATATAACTCTTTTATGCCTCTTCTGTATTGTGAAGACCAAGGAAGACTCCATTTTTCCCTGTTTTCGGTACATCCATAACAGAGCACAAGCTATCAAGACAAGGCACTGTAGTGGGCTTGTGTGAGGATCTCGGGCTGCTGACAAACACAGGAATACATTAGATTGAGATGGCTGAAGCAGTGACTGCCTCAGGCATTTGCTTTTCTGCCTTCCTGGAAATTGTTGTTCTCCGAAGGAGAACAATGTGGGTGGTGAATCAGCTTCTTGTTAATAACAAGAACTAAAATAGATGTGTTACATAACCCTTAGCACTCTGGAAGGTAGACTGGTTACTGAACAATTGTGGTGATCCATAGTATTGATTTGGAGCTTCCACGGCTTGTCTTGTGTTACAGTTGGTCATCTGCTTTAACTTCTTTGACATAATTTACGATCCCTGTTTAGACTACTTGAGTTTTGTTAAGCTACAGATTAGTAAGAAAGGAGGAACACGCTTAGTATACACTGTCAGATAAATACAACTAATAAAGCTGAGCTTCACAAAGACTTTCAATAACTGACAGCAGTTAACTCTGTTAGCTATTATCTTTCTTATGCATCAGAGCGAATGTTGCTCAGCCTATTTCTCGTGGAACCACTTATGAATCCAGATAATACAAATCTTTTCCCAAACCTACATCCTGTCACTAGTATCTCTGCTTATAAATGGGTAAGGCTAGTCCCTAAGTGGAAAATGTGTGAATTTGTGGAGCCTGTGCAAAAGCAGCAAACTGCTAAACATGGCAAGTTAAATGGTAACTGCAGGAGCAGACTCCCAGGTCTGTAGCTCAAAGGCCTCTTCATAGCCCTAGAGGGAGAGATGAAATGTATTACCAGAAACATCTGAAAATAGCCTTTATGATTGTTGAAAATAAACTCATTAGGTGCAAGATAGAGGTATGTGATTATTCCACAACCTCTTTTCTTACCACCACTTATATCTTATTTCCTCTGAAGAGAAAACCATTAGGTAAAGTGTAACTAGTCACAGTGCCATTATTCCACTTGGAATCTGCTCAGGCTAAAGCTTCCATCTTAAAAAAACCTGTTACTTGGATATGAGAACAACATTCTCTTAATTCAGGCTATGTATTCATTGATTAATAAGCAGGTGGAAAGACTGCCACTTATTGAGCCACCCATGCTGCATCCAAGCACACCTGAGTTTCCATTAGAGGTCTACAAGGCTGTTCTTTACTGGGCATAGTTTGATTTAATCACAGGTTGCAGCTGTAGACAGAAAGTACCACTGGAGGGAAAAATGCACTTACGTAACAGGCAAGTAGGGGCAGGAGAAAAGTAGTTCTGTTAGCAACAGGGTTAATGAAGCCTCATTTCCCATCCCTCTCCCTCAATCTTCCTGATTTCCAGATGAGGGAAACCATTTCCTTTAGTAGGGGAAAGATAGACAACAGTCTACTTCCCAAAAGCTGGTTTTCCAGGTCCAGGTATATTCCCTGCCCACCTGTCAACTTCACATCTAGAGGAGACCAGAGAGTGCCCCAGGCTCACTCCTTTCTGTAGCTTTCATACAAAGGAAAGCCTGCACTGATCATGAGTTGTAAAACATGATCTGTATGTCTGCATGATCAGGGCAGCAAGACCTGAGGGCACTCCGTGGCATGGACCAAAGTTTAAGCTCTGTACGCTACTACGGAGTAACTCCAGGCACGAGTATAAATTGGGAGAGGAGTGGCTGGAAAGCAGCCCTGCAGAAGGGATCTGGGGGTGCTGGTTGACAGCAGGCTCAATGAGAGTCAGCAGTGTGCCCTGGCAGCAAAGATGGCAAGCTGCATCCTGGGGTGCATCAAACACAGGATAAGCAGCCAGTCAAGAGAGGTGATTATCCCGCTGTATTCAGCGTTGGTGCGGCCTTACGTGGAGTACTGTGTGCAGTTCTGGGCCCCACAATTTCAGAAGGATGTGAAGGTCCTTGAATGTGTCCAGAGGAGGGCAACAAAGCTGGTGAAAGGGCTAGAAGGAATGTCCTATGAGGAGCGGCTGAGGACTTTGGGCTTGTCTAGTTCAGAGAAAAGGAGCCTGAGGGGCAACCTCATTGCTCTCTGCAGCTTCCTGAGGAGGGGACCTGGAGAGGGAGGTGCTGATCTCTTCTCCCTCGTATCCAGTGATAGGATGTGTGGAAATGGTTCAAAGCTGCACCAGGGGAGGTTTAGACTGGACATTAGGAAGCATTTCTTTACCAAGAGGGTGGTCTAACACTGGAACAGGCTTCCTAGAGAGGTGATCGATGCCCCAAGCCTGTCACTGTTTAAGAAGCATTTGGACAATGCTCTTAACATGCTTTTACTTGATCACCCCTGAACTGGTCAGGCAGTTGGACTAGATGATCGTTGTAGGTCCCTTCCAAGCAAAATATTCTATTCTATTCCTCTCCTCATTTTCATTAATTGGACAGAGTATCTTCAAGACTTCTAGCCCTTTGTCAAATTACATGAAAATAATTCTATGGCTTCAACATTTATTGCAGGCACACATTCAGGCAAGAGGTATAAGCATGTAAGTCATCTTTCCTTAGAAGAACAGGCAGAAAAAAGGCAAGTCCCAAATGCATTATCTGTTAAGAAACAAGTGGAGACTAAAGTAGAAAAGAGTGTGCCCCCAGCCAGGAGAGCCAACCATGACCCCCCCCAGGTCCCTTGCCCTCTTGGGTGCAGTGACTCTGTGCATCCCACTGTGTTAGAGGCCCCTGTGGACTCACTGGGACGGGAGGAGACCCTGTACTTTAGGGTAGGGAGCACAGCTGGAGGCGTCACGAGAGGAGCCTCCTACCTGCTCCACCCCTTCGGCCGTTACTAATTTGGAAGCAGGGGCTGTCATGAAATTCCAGAAAGAGGCTGATTAGTGCTGGGGAAAAAAATCTAAAAACACCATCATCCCGCAAAATGGGGTGGAGAGCACTTTATTTTCAATACCTTTCAAATGTCCTTGTTCTGCATTCTGTTTTCAATTTCATCTAATGTCCTGTAGTGAAAACTAATACTGAAGCAAGCAGAAGGGATGGGGACCTGAGCACGACATGAGCTTTCTTTTCCTTTTCTGGCAAAATGGCCAAAAGCAGAGGGGTGTTAGAGACCCAGATAAGAGAGTGCTTTCTGGGACCACATTACTGCTATGCTATTTCTCAGTGACTAGCAAGTGAAGAAGGTTGTCACCTCTTACTAAGGAGAACTCTTCAGAATGAGTCTGTGCCTGGCACTACAGCAATTTAAACATTTTTGTTTAAATTATCCATTTTTTCAGAATTTTTGGAATATGAACAAGTAGACAGCCTTCCTCCTAGACACTGATACATACCTTTGTTTTCATGATGAACATCAGTAGGAGACTGCCCGTGGGTGCTCCTTCTTATAGCTGAGAATTACTGCTTGAGCACTCAAAGCAAACTCGGAGAACTCATAGGAGCAGACGACCAAATCAAAACGTTGGCAACACATCGTGATGGCAGAGAGCAGGCTTCCACTGGCAGTAAGATGGAAGGGGATCACACAAATTATGCCTCCACCCATTTCCACGGCATTACTCATGAGCAGCTTGTTTTTGCTGTTCACTGGCAACGTGGATTAGTGGTCCTTTGCCTTCACTGGAAAAATCCAGGACACAAAGAGAAGGACAGATGATCTTCCCACCTCCAGCCAAGCATGCTATTGACAGGCATCTGTTTCAAATATTACTTAGCTAGAGTTGAGCTCAATGAACTTCACAAGGTATTATTTGGCAGAGCTGTGTTCCCTTCATTACCACATTCTCATGAAGAAGCTGATGGGCACAGACCTTACCGAAGCAGTAAGGTTTGCACAGGAAGGGAATGCTGAATCACCCTCCCAGACCTCTTCCCTGGAAAATCAATCCAAGAGCTGTGTTCACCCAGCAGTGAGCAGATAGGAACTGTGACCAGCCTAATGAGGTTACCTGGGATTCTGATGCAGGAAACTAATATGGCTTTTCTTCTGTTCTTTTCTGTACCTGTCAGGGGCTGAAGCCTGCAAATGGCATTAGCAGTTTAACAGAATTATTTGATAGGTGAGGTACTGGTCACATAAATCATGCTCTTGGCCTGGCCTGACTGAAGCAGATGGTAGCTGCAATATTAACTAGATAATCCAGGTTTTTAGTGACTTTACTAACATTATTGATACAATATTTTCCTCATAAATGAGGAGCTTTTAAATACATTTACATTACATTTTTAAACACATTTCCTCTGCTACTAAATATAGTTTTAAGAATGTCTTCCTCTAGACTTTTCTCAAGTGTGTACAAGTGTGTACATTAATCTGCTTGTGCTATTAGGGCCTGGCTTCTCAGCTAAGCTAAAAAAAAGTATGCTGTCCATAAATGGAAATTTCAATAAAAGGCAGATAAAGGGTGCAGTAAATGTAATACTGCTACCTATCAGAGAGAAATCAAATTTATTTTCGAACAAATTAAATGGTCCAACTAACTGCCAGCCAGACTTTCTGAAATAAAAGTGATCAAATTCTTAAGCAATGAAGTCAATATAGTAGCAATAATAGGGAATTCACTGAAATTTTGGCAAAACTAGTATAAACCAGACACCTGATCTACTACTGTCACCATAGCTGATGCTCTGACTGTGAGCTTCAGCGAAGTGCCCATTTTCATTTTTTAGTATTTTAATCTACCCCGTGAAGACAATTCCCGCAGTGCCAGACAATGTAGGGAAGGAAGTTTACTAAAAATCTGTAAGATGTCCTTGTCCATTGTAGTGCATAGTGAGGACAAAATTAATTTTGCTTTACCTTGGCTGTGTAAAGGTTAGTTGTCTACATCAGACCTAGTGATCCCATTTCCTGTCTATAGTCAGTGTTGAGAAAGAAGCAGCTCTAGAGGTACTTCAGCGCGCTTATCTTGGGCACCTATCTTAAATTTCTATTAGGCATTAACAGGGCTATACTCTGCACAGCTCTTCTTTTTTTCTTACATGATCCAAAACAATTGTAAAGGAAAGAAAATGTTTCTGCTACACTTTCTATTTCCAGGTCTATTTGTAATGTATTCTGCCGGTCAGTATTACAAAACTGCCCAAGGAAATGAAAAGCGTACAACCAGGGTTTGGCATAGTAATTTCTAGTCTTAGCAAATTCTCCAGATACATGAGCTACTTGTGAAAGAAAAAGATTGTATATATTATTATAAGTCTTGTACCTAACCACAACGCGGTGCTACTTCCCAGTTTCATCTGGTATCTATGGGAAATAAAACTGCAATACGACAGTATTCTTTAAAGGAATAACTCACCAAAGTATTATCATCTGACTATTCCTTCCAAGAGACACTGTTGAGCTTAAAGAGCAGTATCTTTAGCCTGTTTAAGTCAAGATAGCTCTACTGAAACGAACAAAGCCTTTGACTCATTGTATAAAACTTCCATTATTTTATAGAAGTTATGAGATGTAATGAAGGTGGGTCATGGCTGAAGACATTTGTAACAAACTGAATGTTAATGCACATCATGCTAACTCTTCAGCTCCAAGGTATCCACCCTTTCAAATTAAGGAATTGAAGAGGAAAATCTGAGCTGGGCAAGAATTCTGTAGCTCTGGCTTCCTTCAATGCAAGTTCCTTCGCTCCAGTGCTTCTGACTCTGAGGTTCACCTTATGACTATTTTTAATAGTCAGAAGTAGATTTAACTGAATTGCACGTGACATTTTGAATGATATGGATATATTATACCTAATCAGGATACCCTGATTATTGTTCTTTGCATGAACACAGCAGTTTGAGGGAAAAAGAAATGTCAGAATTGATATAAGAACATATTCTTAAGAGAAGCGATCCTAATCCAAAGAGAATTCTAATTGCAATTGAATGTAAAACTGCTGGAGCATGTCAAATATAGACAGAATCATGGAGTGAAAAAAGAATCAGTAAAGAGGAATTTAATCAATATTTTCAGCTTTAAAACATCTTATGGTGTCACCATGGCCAAATTATTTCTACGTATTTCTCAGTGCACACACAATAGTCTTAAGAAGTTATAATTCAGATGTGGTCTTTTAAAAATGCATTGAATTTAAGCCTTGCTGTTCACTGTCTGGAAACATTGCTTTTCTGCCCTGCTGACTGAGTCATCCATGTAACGGAGTCAAAATATTTAAAGAACTATACAGACTTCAAAATGGCAAGCAGAAAAATAAACTGTTACCTTGTAGATATCAGCCTAGATACATTTCTCACTGCAAATTTTATTCTAATTTAAGCAAGCATACCTTTATGTTAACTAAAAAGAAGCTTTATTATGTATTTCAAACTCAAAACTTGTCAATTGTTGATCATTTTACTCCAGACAATCTATTTTTCACTTGTAACTTGAAATTCTTGCAGTGGAACTGCAGTAGTAACATCTCAGATGGCTTGTGTTGTGGCTAACGTGGCTGGCGGTGGCCCTGATTTGGGAAATGTAACTGTGTGCTCTGGCCAGCCCACTGCTAGGGGGCTGTTTTCTTCATTTCCAGGTCTGGCTGGGCCTTCTGGAGTGAGAGCAGGACCTCAGCAGGACACATCAGACACATCACACAAGGATAAGCCCATCTGATAGTTCCTACCTGTGTAGGAAACAGAGGGGGAAAAAAAAAGGCGAGCTCTTCAAGGTACTCTAAAGTGAATTTATGCTATTGCATTTATACTGGTTATTGCATTTATGCAGTATTTATTTATGCTATTTACGGCATTCATGCTACGCCATGAGGCCTGGAGGGACATGTACAATCATGTTGCTCAGGAATGTTAAACTTTATACATAGAAATAAGTAATTTCCTGTTTGTAATTACAAACATACCAGATATTCAAACTCTGTGAAATTTCAAGCAAAGTACTACATTTGATTCCTCTTCATCTTTATCAGTTTTCCTCCGTTCCAAGACAGTATCATGATTTCCCAAACTCTCTTCATAGAGACAGGCATGTCCCCTAAT
Organism: Fregata magnificens; assembly: GCA_013389945.1. NCBI lineage: Eukaryota > Metazoa > Chordata > Aves > Suliformes > Fregatidae > Fregata > Fregata magnificens. Next base: position 17,482 of record WAAD01013645.1, on the reverse strand, counting down.
CAGGATTCAATCACCAGCTTCACAGATCTTCAAGAAGAGCAGCTTAATAAAGCAGTTAAGCATCATGCTTTCTTTTTTAGTTTCAGAAAATCACTAAATAAAAACACGTATTCCAGTGCAGTGGTAATTTTTATTCTAGAGTGTTGGCAAGACTTCTGGTCCAGTGATCTCACTACTTGCAGCTGGAACTATGCACACACCGTTGTATTTGTTCCAGTCTTATCTGAGTACTAGCTCAACAAATGAAGCAGACATGCAGGTTTTTATGAGTGCAGAGAAAATTTGCATAATTCAGTATTGCATGCATAGTCTCTCTTTTGTTCTAATTCTCTCCCCATTCCTTACTGAGTTTCTAGGCTGCATTTGTTCTCTTTAGCAATATATGAAGACATATTTCCTGAGAACAAGAAACATCACAAGTAAGATCAATCTGAGACTGTTCTAGGTTCCAGCATGTGTGTTGCCAGTAGGAAGAAATTAAGGTTGGTACTGTAGAGTCTCTTGTCATCCTAGTCTGTGGTATGTGCAGACCACATGTTGGCTATCAAACTATGCTTTACTGTGTTTAATGTGTCAAATAGGCAGAATGAGATAGTACAACAGATGGTTAAATAGGAACTCAATCCCATGCATGAGATGTCCCAAAACATTACCTAGATCTGTGAAACAAAAATGTTATTTGTATGGTTGGACTACTCTTGTAAACTCCCTTGTGCACCACTTCAGATTTCAGTATGTCATATGGATGTTCAGGGCTTTTTTAAATGGAAGCAGTTATAGTAGTATGTAAATACAGATTTAAAATTCTAACTTTGACCATTAGTTCTTAGATTAACCCCAGGGTTTCACTGCTATAACATCTGTCCCTCACCTCTTTCTTTGCAGTCAGTGACCTGCTTCCACTCTCTCCCTCCCTGCTCACTGGGTTAGTTACAGGACTGCCCTTTGTCCTGCTAAAATTCTGTGATGCCTTTTGATTCCAGTATACTTAATGTTTATCATTTTCATGTCTTCTGTTGTTATCCATGTGCAGTCTTCAGCTGCATGTCGTGGATCCTTTGCTGTAATTGAACTGATCTGGAGCAATCACTGTGAAGAATAGTCAGAAACGAATCGTTCAGTATGACTGTCATCTCAAAATGACTCATTCGGAATATAGGTTACAGCAATAGTACAAACTGATGGTTACTGTATTTAAGTCCCTTATTCATATTTCTGCCTTAGACCTGTAACTTTTACTTACTGGTGTTTAGCTTCTTTACATATCAATATTGTAAGAAAGCAACAGACACACATACATTCTTATTCCTATGGCGGTTTCTCTGCTGGTTTTGTTGGGGTTTTTTTAGTTGATGGCTACCTGAAAAACTTTTCTATATACCAGGGTACAGACGTGATCAGACAGCAAGGAGAAAAAGAAAGAACTGAAAATAAACGCTAAATACTATGACAACACAGTCTTTCCGGGATGTTGACCGTAATTTTCTTCACTAGCAACTTAGTGGTTATAGAAAATTTGCATTAGGAAGTATTGCCAACACTAAGCTTTCAAACACACACGTGTCAGTCCCAACATAAGGAAGCAACGTTTTCCCATTTTTCGACACTTACCGAGAGACAGCAGAACTGAATTTGGCACGGGACGTGCTGACTCAATGCTACAGCACCGAATTTATTTCAGTGTATTAAACGTATTTTAGTATTTTTGTAAATGCTTGAATTAGCTGCACTTCCTTTGCTAGCAGCAAATTTTACGGTTTACGCTTTAACGTCACGCCCCCTCAGAACCCGTTTCCCCACCATTTGTGGCTGTCCTGCAAACGCACTGTCCTTACATCCTTCTCCTTCAAGCTCCGTTTCAAACGACGGAGAAGGTTCCGGAAAACTCCCGGTACCCAACACGAGAGCGATTCCGAAATGACCAGGACCTCAGGGTCAGTTTGGCCGGGCAGCCAAACTCGCGACGGCCGCCGCCCTCCTCCCCCGGAGCCACGGCGGCCCCAAGGGCCGGGCCGGGCCGGGCCGG
>WAAD01013644.1:117291-178740 GCA_013389945.1 Fregata magnificens | reverse complement strand
GGCCGGGGCCGTCCGTCCCCGCCACTCGCAGCCCCTGCCGCCACAGCCTGCCCGAGACCAGCAGCGCTCCCCCGGGGTGGGAGGGACGTGTGCGCTGCGCCCGGACTCCCGACACGGCTGCGTTCCCAGCCCTGCCCCGGGACAGCCGGCATCCCTGCTGCCCCAGGCCCTGGGCAGGAGCGACCCTCCCCCGAGATCCGCTCCGCACGATGGCAGATTGCCACCCTACCTGAAGGCAAACCCCTGCCCGTCCCAGGGGCCTCGTGCCAGGACCTGGCCTTTGCTGGCCGTGGGGTGAGAAGTCGTCCATGCCCAGAGCCCCCTTGGCCCCTGCCCGATGCAGGCAGGATGCCTGCCTGCTGTCCCCAGGGCTGCCCCGGCGTCCTGTGCCAGCTCTACGCCTGCTCAGCCCCACATGCCACCAACACATCTGAGTCCCAGCGATGCAGTGCCCTCCAGCTTTTCAGGGCTGCACTGCCTGCTAGAGGAGTCCTGCCTTGAAGCCTTTCCTCCTCCCTCAGCCCCGAGGAGCACATCCCAGCCCATGGGGAATGAATGGGGAGATCCTCCTGCAGCTCAGGTACCTTATTGCCACTGAATTGTGGGGCAGTGCTGGCTGCGAGGGCTGCCTGTCCCACAGCTGGGCCAAGGGGAAGGTAAGGGTCTTGCCCTTCCTTGGAAACCTCAGCCTGTCTCACCAGTACCAGCTGCTGCTTCTCTTACCATGCTGCTAAGGCTCTGCAGCAGTGAGCACGGCCAGGGCAGACCAGGCACTGCTGGCACCCACAATGTCTCCTTGCCCCAGCCTGGAGCAGCTGCTGGGTCTCACTCACGCAGGAGACAGGTTTCAGACTTCCTGAGCAGGGGGTCTCACATCTAGGCCAGCCAGACTGGAATAGTCTGCTCTTGAGAGCTATTGCAGGAGATGCTGCCTCTGAAGCCAAGGCATATCTCAGATGACTGAACCCAACCCCAGAACCTGATGAAGATCCAGTTTTGCACAGGGCACAGCTGCATGCACAGTCCTGAGCCAACAGTGCAGAGGACCATGTGATTCCACCACTAATTAGGTGTCCAGCCATGAAAACCTCTGTCACTGGTTTGACGAATGTCACCCAGCCCAGCCCATGGGGCAAGGGAGCTCATGCATCTGTACTGTAGTAGCAACACCCATTGCAATCCCACCAGAGGTTCCTGGACAGGGAGAAGGCTTTCTTCAAGGGTGTGGGACATGGGACATGGTGCTGCTGGGATGCCAATTGCTCTTAGGTTCGATATGGAGTTTGGGTCACACAGGGTCCAGTTAGCCATTGGCACCTTTCCCTGGGAGACACAGCTTATAAGAGTGGGCAACATCCCTGACAGCCAGAGCCAACTTCACCTTGCTGGGTGCCCTCCCTGATGCCACAGCAAGGGCTGGCCCATCTCCATGCTGCCGGGGAGGGTGCTCCCTCCCCAAGGCCCTTCCCTCTTTGGCAAGTGCATTCTCTTAATCTGGAGTGTGGACCCCATGCTCAGCCAGCACAGCTGACTCCTCCTGCAGAACCCTGTAGCCTCAGAGCACTGGTGGGTGTTTCTCCCTGCCCTGCGGCTGCTGGCTACAGCTGGCCTGTGTGGGGACAGCCACAGTGCAGAGCAGAGCAACTGTTAGGACAAAGCTGTGCTCCTGGATGTCCCAGGTGGGTGCTTCTTTCCACAGAGATGTTTGTTGCAGGTCCCAAGACAATTCTGCAGGATCCTTTCATGACCTGGATTTCTCAGCACCTCCTGGGGCAGCAGACCATAGCTGGCTTCCTGCAGCCACGGCAGGACAGTTTCTGCCTCTGTTCCCTGCACAACTGACCTAGAAAGGTCCTCAGGAACTGCCTGGCCTGGTGTTGCTCACAGCATCCCCAGCATGGGCTTGGCCTGCTCAGGTAGCAACATCTGCTGGCGTTCACGCTGGATCAGGGGAGGTGAATGTCCTCTAACAGCTGACCCCAGCTGCCCTGCCCTCAGGGGAGCTGGCAGTTCCCTTCAACGTACAGTGGTAGAGCTGCTTGCACCTGAGAACCACAGCTCGGGTATCATTTGCAGCAATTGCAATAGCTCCTGCACGTGAACTGATGCACGTACATCTGGGCCAGTTTGGAGGGGGGGGGGCGGGGAGGGCAGGGGGAGGCAGGATAAAGCAGTTGTGCAGCAATAAGCAGTGCTCTGTCACTATAAATATGTCCACATGAGGGGTCTGTGCCACTGCAACCTAGCATGGCACAGCAGTACAAGATGAAGCACAGCACTGAAAAATGTCCACAGCTCCAGGGTTGGGGCAGTGACATTGAAAGGAGTAAAGTTTTATTTTAGGGTCCAAGAACCCCCTTATTCTCACTTGGCATTTCTAGCTGACCCTGTGGTTTGATATGTCCTGCCCCAGTGACAGCATCAGTTCATTGTGTTCTTAACCCATCATCCCCACCACCCACTGTGTACGCCGTTGCCAACCTGAACTCTGTGTGCAAAGCATCCCCGCTCTGGCTGCACACTTGTTCACTGACTGCCTGTAGACTGGATTGGAGAACTGTAGCTTTCAGCTTCTTAGAAGTTATTTGGGTTTTGGCTTTTTTTGTGGTTGAGTTAGATCAATCCCAGAGCCAGTACACAATGCAACCCTACAAACAGTTGTGTTAATATAACTGCAAGTGCTGCAGAGAGGTGCAGCTCATTCTGGTGCTGATGGAGGTGACAGACTCACTGCTGTCATCAGGGGTGTTGGAAAGAGCTGCAGAATAGCAGTGTTCCTTGCGCTGTGCAGAACAGAGCTCCCCTGTGAACCTTGTGCATTGCAATGAGTCTGATGCCTCCTGCACAGCACAGAGCAAAGCACTGCAACATGCCAGTGAATGCAGTGAATGGCACTGCCTGCACTGCACAAAGTGGCTACAGCATCTCCCCAAATAGAAGAGATGCTGGGGCAGAGGGTGCAGCATGCCCCATAAGCTGGAGCTATAGGTGCTGCATCATTTAGACTGGAGTGGGTGGGAGGAGAGCAACAATGAAAAACTGGGCAGTGAAGACAGACCCTGGCATGACAGAACCGTGCAGATGGGAAGGGACCTCGGGAGGTCTCTGGTCCAACACCTGCTCAAAGCTGGTCCTATTAGATCAGGATGCTGAGGAACTTGTCCAGCTGACTTCAAGTATCTCCAAGGATGCGGATCCCACCTCTTTGGGCCCCGGTTCCAGTGTCTGACCACCTTCCTAGTATTTTTTTTTTCCTTTTATCTAGTTGGAATTTCCCATGTACCACCTTCTGCCTTTTGTCTTGTGTCCTGGAGTAGGAACTGGGAGGAGGGAAGGGACTCTTATGTGGATACCCAAATGCACACACTTGTGCACGTGTGCACACACACAGGGTAAAAGGTAGATACAGATGTAGACACATAGAGATATGTATATACATGGACATGCATTTATTTATATATATTTATACATACGTGTTTATACATATATACACACACATACATACAAACAAGACTTATTTTGCCCTCATGAAGACAGTTTCATCATTTACAAGGGAATTCTCTCTACCCAGACCTGCTCACTCATTTACCTGGGAAATGGTTCTTAAAGAACTAGGAAAGGACTAGTGATTGCATCCCACGGGGTATTTATTCACTCAGTGGTCCTCTCTGAGGAAAAGGTTTTCAGTGCAACAAAGCTGGTTCATAGCATTCTCTAACAATGGGCTTGTATGATGATCTGATGGGCCACAGCATGGTGCTGGTGCTACTGTTATTCATTAGCCAGCCTCTCCAGGACTTGCTCGGATGCTTAGCTGATCTGCTAGTGGCTCACAGAGCAGTTCCCCAGGAGGTCACACTGGGCTTTTTCTTCCAAAGCTGGTGTGCAGCAGGGGCTGTGATGGGCCCTCTGCCCCCGGTAAGAGCAGACTGAGGCAGGGCAGAGGAATGCTGCACTGTGCTGTGCTGCCCTGTGGGGGAATCTGTGCTGCTGTAGGTTGTCTTTAGGGAGCAGCTCACCATACTCCTGGCCTTAGTCAGGAGTGCCTGGCAAAGGTCTGGGGACATGGCTGGTACTGCATGCGCCCACCCTGAAACAAGGGTGCACAGCCCTCTGTGAGGGTCAGCGCTCAAAGGAGCACACCCTTTGAGGCAAATTGTACTCCGCAACATGGGTGTCATCACTGCAGGAATCCTGCAATGCAATGAACCTATACCCTAGTGGGAGAAATTGGCTCTGACTGCACATGGGCAGGAGAGGAACAGTCTCCCTTCCCACTGACCTGGCACTTGGGAAGGGTCATGAGCTCCTCCCAACCACCTCCAATTCCTTTACAGCCAGCTCCACAGCAGCACACAAGAGTTCAGGGTGCAGCTGCAGAGGGGATTCAGTAGCTAGTCTGGTCGTGATGGCCTCAGCAGCAGAGTGCAAACTCCTGGTAGGTGCATGTTCGGTGTCAAAGGAAAATGACCCAAAACCTGAAAGAAGTTGTCAAGGGCATGCTGGAATTGGGAGGAGAGAGAGACTATAGCCACAATCTGCTGTGCTGCTGCTCACTCAGGTGCTGGGCACGTTATGAAGCACTTCACGGGACTGCAGTGCTTGATGATCCCTAGCTAGCCAGGACTGCTGACACCCTTCCCCAGCAGGGGATCCCACTCACCTGCCTACGCTGGACCTTGCACAGCCTACCAGCTCATGCCAGTGTTCTCAGCTGCCAGGCTGAAGTCTCCTCCAGAGAGCTTTGTGAGGACCCGTGCTGCACTTCTGCGCCCACAGGCAGGCCAGATACCGAGACAATGAATGGGCATAGGGTGCAGGTGCTGTAGTAGAGCATATTGGTGACGTATCTTGATAAGCACAGGCCAAGGGAGCTGGGACATTGTGTCCCACCTCTGCCCTCTCTTTCAGAGAGGCAGGGCTGATTGGAAACACCACAGTGCAGAGCAATAGCATGATCTCTGCTCTGGTCATCTTTTGCAAAAGAACTTCTGCATGTACCCGGTGTGTGGCCCCAGCTGCCTTAGGGCTGGGTAGTACTGCCCCTTGCCATGGCTGCTGCCCACTTATGTACCCTCCCAGGAGGCTGTGCCAGCTCAGCTAGGGCTGTGAGAGGGCCCACAGGGCTTTGTTTGTGAGTTGTGCCCCAATGGGGCTTGTCCTGGTGTGGTCTGCTGTGCCCAGGCTCTCTGGGAAATGTTGTAAACCTATGGCATGGCTGGTTTCCAGCCTGGGGCTGCACACCCTGGATGTGCTGATGGCATGAGTCTGCATCCATTGCTCCTGCCCTGCAGCACCCACATGCTGCTGCAGCCACTGCTTCAGCTCAGTGGTGCGAGTGGTTCCGGCTGGCTGTGGCAGGGTCCTTATGGTGCTGCCAAGGAGCTGGTGTGGTGATCGCTGCTGCTGGGGGCTGCATTGCACAGGGACAGCCCCACTGTGCTGCTGCCCTGGCACACTCCTGTGGTGTACAGAGCAGAGTGGAGGGTCTGCCTGTGCCCTCCCTGGCACGAGCCTAAATGGCGGACACAGCAGCTCCTGCCTCAGCCTGTCCTGGCCCAGGACCACGTGACGCCATGCGGGCCACCTTGGCGCTGAGATGTGCTCAAACAGTGGGATAATGCTGGGCTGAAGCAAGGCAGGGCAGGACCGGAGTGCTGCTGCTGGGTCCTGGCCCCATTGCTGGATGGGGGCATGCTAGTTTTCTTAACAGGGACACTGTTGAGTGCAAACCCCCTCCTGCTGGGGACAGGAACAGTGTGCCTGAGGCTGCCCATGGCAAGCACAGGCCCTTGCACTGGGGCAGCACACTGGTAAGGGGTGGGAGTGCGGTCTCCCTTAAGGACACCAGGGCCACTGCAGTGCCAGCAGCCCAGGATGGCCTTGCCTGCCTGCTCATGAACTGGAGAAAAGGGCTTTTGTCTTGGCTCTTTGGGACCATGTCAGAGCACATGGGGAAGCTGTTGGTGCTTCCTTCCCCTGGGCGCAAGCAGAGGGGCAGCCCCTGGATCCCCTGCACCCATTCGCGAGATGCTGGCAACAGCAGGGCACTGGGTCTGTCTCCACAGGGCTGCGTGCTGGCAGTGGTGCCACCACCAGCAGGATCTGGCCAGGGCTGTGGGTACCCCAAGGGGGGCTGCACACCCCCACAGGCACTGCGTGGCCCAGGAGGGGCTGCTCAGGGCCGTGTGGCCCCAGGGCTGTTCTCACGTGGCTCCTATTGGCACAGCCACTGCTCCCAGCCCAGACCCCGTGGCCGACCCCAAAGGCAGAGTGCAGGGGCAGGCAATGGGTTTGGCTGGAGACCCTGGCCCTGCATTGGCTCTGGAGCTGGGTCCAGGCTATGCCACAGGCCAGGGGCACCCCAGCAGGTCAGGGCAGGGCTGGGATGGGAAGGGAGGCGCCGGGGCTGGGCCGGGCGGGATCCCGCGCGGGAGATGATGTATGGGCAGATGTATCAGATCGCACAAGATAAACAAGCAGTGAATTTCATCAGGGCCCATCATGGCTTTAATTTGGCTGCCTAATGAGTCAGATCCAGCCGCGCAGATAAAAGTTGTCAGAGCCGCAGCCCTAATGAATTTCTTGCCACTTGTAATCAAGGCAGCTTGTCTGAGGGGGATGATTAATGGGCCCCAGAGGAGCTGCCGTCCCTCAGCTTCCATTCCCGCTAATGCAGTCGCCAGGAAATTAACCAAACCCAGCACCGGGCTGGGGCTGGGGCCAGGGCCGGGGCCAGTGTGGGGGCATCAATGTGCACCACGCGGGAGAGAGGGGATGGAGAATGAGGGGCAGACATGGGCGCAGGTGGGGAGGAGTGGGACCAGGACCAGGACTGGGATGGGTTCCATGATGCAGCTGGCACGCAGAGATGAGTTAAGGGGCTGGTGGAGGGGCTGTGGCCACCATCTGCAGCCACCAGTGTGGCAGCCCTCTGGAGGCAACAGCGGTCTGGAGGGGACTGCTGAAGGCACCTGTGGCAGGTGGGGTGCTGGAGGGGGATGAGCGGGGTGTCTTGGCGACTCTCTTCCTTACAGCACCACCACGCGGGCTTGGAGACCCAGACCTGTGCCCCGTCCCAGTGCAGTGCTGAGCCTGGTCCCAGGCACGGCAAGGGGGGATGCTGGAGCCTCAAACCGTCACTTGTGGCGTGGCCTTGGGTGCAGCCAGCAGAGAACTGGCAGCACTGGGCCCTTGCTCTGCCAAAGGTGGGGGAAGCATGTGGAGTCAGGGATGGTAGAGCAGAGACCCACGGCTCCCTTCACTGCCTGAGGGCGGTGTCTACACCTTGGGATCAGATGACTCCCAGTCTTCTGCAGCAATCTTTTTGCCATAGCAACCCACACAGGGTCCTTGCTCACTGGGACAGCCCACCATTACCTGCCCATCTCTGCCTCCCCCCGCAGCTTCAAACTCACTCTATTGTGCGCAGGGACCAGCTGGCCCCAGCACTTCTGACCCAGCATGTCCCCTGCCCAGCGCACCCCTCTGCTGTGCCCATCTCTGATCCCGCCAGAGCCATGCATCTCTTCAGGGCCAGCATTGTCCCACAGTGCCCGGGGTTGATACATCTCCCCTCCCCATCCCAACACTCTGCCATGTCCACCAAGGGGCCCAGTTCAGCACAGGACTGCTGTTACCAACTCTTGAGATGGAGGAGAGCGGGCTGAATGCTTGTCAGTCTGGGATGGAAACCCACCAAACCCCACAGTGTGGGCAAGAAGCAGACTGGAGGCTGCACTGGAGGCCCAAAAGGCAGCACACAGAAAAACTGGGCTGGCAGGAGGTGGGTTGCTTTATTGGACTTTATCTCCTTGGCTGCAGATAACACACACAGGGCAACTCATGGCAAAGAAACAGTATATACAGAGTGTCCATATAAATATTTCCAATGTACATTTTATACACAAGTGACAGAGACGTTCCACAGCAGTGTCCAAAGCCTTGGGGTTCCAGCGCTCAGCTGCAGGCTTGGCCCAAAACCAAAGGGAGATGCTCATCTCCTCTCTCCTCTTGCTCAGCCGGAGACCAGCCCCGCCTGGGCAGCAGCAGAAGCCAGCGGGGATGCTCTGATGGAGACACTGTGTATGGCTTTGGGGCTTGAGCCTGGAAGGACAGTGACTCTACAGACAGACAGACACAGCTGGGGATCCAGGGGTGACCATCCTCTTCCCCCTCTAGGTCACCAGGGAGGCTGGAAGGACCTTTGTCCAGGGGCTGCGTGGGAGAGAAGCTCCCCTTGCATCAGCACGTGGGGAGCGGTACCAGCACAGGGATTCCTCCCCTGCACCAGCCAGAAGCAGAGAGGAGCACAGGGGTGCAGTGGAGAAACATGCACCTCCTGCTGCCCGCCACCTCCCCACTGCACCAGAGGAGCACAGCAAGGCCAACATGGGAGGGAGGGCAGGAGGGAAGTGCCCAAACTGCTCTATTGTTTGGGAGAGCGGGTGCAGTAATCGCCCTCCCCAGTACCGGCTGCGCAGGGGAGGGCCACACACCTGAACTGCCTCCAGCCCCTGTATTATCTACATGTGTGTGTGGTGGTGGGGGGCACAGAGAAACTGCCTCTCCTCCCCCTGTACCTGTCAAGAGAACGGGGTGTACTGGAGCCCCCCATCCCAGTGATTATGAGGGAGCCCCTCTGCAAGCTGACAGCGCTGGGTCTGCACAGCCCCCCCGCCCCAGCTGCACAAGCAGAGTCCACAGGAACTGGCATAGAGGAGCAGGCTGCTGGCTCCCTGGCCTCCTCCCGGCCAGAACAGGGGTCCCGGTGGGGGGATGAGCACAGTGGGTGGCCCAGCTGTGCTGCTCTCAGACCTGCTCTTGTAGCCCGGCTCCCCCGGCAAGGCTGGAAGGCGGCCGTGCGGTGAGCCTCCGCCCGTGAGGAGCTAGACAGCGCTAGGGCTGGAGCCAAGCTCAGCTGGCACCACGGTGCAGGCGTTGTTGTTGGCGTTGGTGTTGCGGCGAGGCAGGCTGGGGGTCAGTGTGGTGACAGCACTGTCACCGGGGCATCCATGCTGCAGCAGGATGTCGATGCACTCCTGGCTGCCAGCTCGCCGGGCGTAGGCCAGTGGGGTCAGGCCCCGAGCGTCCCTGCTCTTCACATCCACACCGTACTGTGCAGGAGAGAAAGCAGCTGGTCAGTGACACCCAGGTGCCATAAGGCCCATGGGCATGGGGCTGGTGCAGCAAGAGCACCAGCAGAGGCAGAGGGGCTCTGTGGCACTGGGGTGGGCAGGGAGAGGGAGATGGGAGGGTGGACGGGGCAGCACCAGCAGGCATGTGGGGGAACCTGTGGGAGGGGGATGTACGAGGGGTGTCCCATGACCTGGGAACGGGGAGATGCTGCAGTGGGGAAGCACCAGGACAGGGCCAGAAGCGCTGTGGTGGAGGCTGTGGGGTCCTGCCTTACCCAGATGAGCAGCTGTGTGAAGACGACATTGGCCATGGCGCAGGAGAGATGCAGTGCTGTGCGCCCATCTCCATCCCCGTAGGTCTCATTCACTTCCTCCTTGGTGCCATGGGCCAGGAGCGTCACCACGAGGCGCAGGTCATCCTCTACCACAGCCCGCAGCAGCTGCTGCCCCAGTGGGATGTCTGATTGAGGCAGCGGAGCCAGGAAGAGCTTCTGCTCATACTTGGCCCGGATCCAGCGCTCCTTCTCCTCCCTGCCAGATGGGACACTGTCACTGTCACAGGTGGGCCAACCTGCCTGGGCCCCATGTACAAAGAGGTATGCATACCTGTCACCCTGAATGCACTCTGTGTTAGCAGTGCATGTTTGTCACACACAGGCACCCCTTGCATAGCCCCTGCTGCAGACACCTCCCCTGCTGTGCCCCCCCATGCACATGGCTGTCACTGGGGCTCTGTCACACTGCTCCGGACACATGCCCAACACATGCTTGTCTCACTACACGTCCTTATAGCTCCCTACGTACACTGCGCACTTAGGTCCATGCATGTACAGCAGCAGCGTCCCACACCCAGACCCCACACCTGTCACTGTGCGAAGGGACACCTGCACCTCCATGCTTAGTGCCCCTGCAGGCTCTCCTGCATGTCCATTACGTGGCAGTGCGGGGACCATCTCTGTCCCATGCTTGTGTGTGGGCCATGGCCAGCGGCAAGAAAAGGTTAGCTGCTGCACACGACAGCCCAGTGCCACGGGAGGCACGTTATCACTGCTACCGTCTCGCCTGGTGCAAACAAAGGCTGCGGCAGCGTCCGTCCCGCCTGGGGCTGCGGGGCCGGGCGGATCGATGTGTGCTGTGCCGCCGCTATCTGCTGCCATTCTATCCATCTGCATCTGGCGGGCGGCCATCAATGCCCCGCGCGGAGCATGCTCACTCCCGCCGCCCCCTGACCCGCTCTTATCCGTTGATAAGCTGCAGAATGGGCTCTTGTTGGGATGAGTGACAGGAGAGTCGCTCCGATAGGGACAGACAAGGGCCTGAAAGGGACGCACCCTGGAGACCCGAACGACGCTGCCAAGCCGTCTCTGTTAACCCCTTCTGCTTTGCAGCCAGCCACGGCTTCAGCAGTCACTGCATGGCCATGGCCAGCCATGAAGCCCTGCTGGCCCACCAGGACAGTGGGAGAGGGCCTCCAGTGCCTAAAGAGCAGGCAGGACCCCAGACACTGGAGTACCTCGAGGATTCCTGCCCACCTCTCAGTTTGGCTGGCTGGCTGTTCCCAGCCTCCTGTGGTGCCCTCAAGCCTCCTGGTGTGGTTGCCTGAGAAGCATCTCTGCAGTCCCCCATCTCCCTTACCGACTGCTCTCAGGGGTGGGCTTGGGGTAGCCTTCCACCGCTCCTTCCCAGACAGCATTGGCCAGGGCGTTGCCGATGGCTGTCATGACCATGAGAAGCTCACTAGGCCAGTCATCCAGGTCCAAGGAGCGCACACGGGACAGGTGGGTGCCTAGGTTGCGATGGATCCCAGAGCATTCGATGCACATGACGGAGCCCAGGTTCAGACTTGCCCAGTCTGGATCTGAGGGCAGCAAGATCAGTGGGGGGGAGTTAATACCAGCATGGACTCACCAGCCTGTCTCATATGACCCAGGAGACCCACATTTGCAGGAACCTGCCCACCAGATCCCTTCCAAGTGCAGTGCCCCAGCAGCACAGAGAGGCAAGGACCCCAGGCTGGTCAGTAAGGGATCATGGACCAGCGTGGCAGGTGGGTCAGCCCCCACCCCTGAAGAACGGGCCCACTGCAGGAGAGGACAAGACAGCCCCACAGAGTAGGTCCCTTTGGGGTAAGAGAGGAGGTGGCTGGGGTAGAGTTCTCCTGCCCTCCCCAGGTGAGCGGCCCCACCTTCCAGTGCAGCATTTCTTACTTGGTGCATCGCAGTCCACACAGAAGCTGTTCCCACGTGCGGTGCGGACAGCCTGCATAGCCTGTGCATCGCTCTGGCTGCCCAGCCGAGCCTGAAACAAAATGCGCAGGAACCCTGTTTACTCAAGGCCAACTGCCCTGCCATGTGTCCTCTCATCACCACCTCAAGAGCCCATCGGGGAGCCGCCAGCACCTCACTCCAGTGGGCACCCCACAGGCTCTGCTGCAGGAGGGGTGTCCAGCGTGGGGGCTCAGAGAACAGGGTCCAGAGGGAACATTGATTCGTAGCTGGGTGTGTGCCAGGGGAGTAGAAAGGCAGAGCTGTCCAAGGAGGGAGCAGACAGCACAGGATCCAGCCCTGGTGGGATGCAGAGAGCTCCGTGGGGCCAGACCCTGGCTGGGGAGAGGACAGGGAGCCCAGAGAGCTGACAGGAAACCCGGTGGGGAGCAGCACAGTCCCAGGGACGGGATTCAACCCTGACTGGGAGCAGACAGATCAGTATGGGATCCAGCCTGGACAGAGGGGGAAGCCTGGGACCGGGACGGATGCAGCAAAGCAGATGCCAGAGAGGAGGGAACAAAGCAGAACTCAGCCGAGGCCTCTTACCTTATTTTTGCTGCTCTCACAGCCCTGCAGGCTGGCCAGGATCTGGCTCTCGATGGCCTGGACCCAAAGCTCTCGTTCCTCTGACGTTGAGGCCTCAAAGAGCCACGTCTGGCCCGTCAGGGACACGATAATGAACTCAAATGGCTCATCTGGTTCTGGAAAAGAAAGGCATGCCATGCCATGGGTCAGGGAAGGAGGGGGTCTGTCGGCCTTGCAGGGTGCGAGCACACAGACAGATCCCTGTGGGCCACTGCTGTGCCCGCACATGGGCAGGATTGCTGGCAGCAGTGGTTCCGAAGAGTCTGGGACAGGGAAGCACAGGCAGAGAGTGCCTGCAGGGAGGAACCAGAGCTCTGCACCAGCTTGCCCCTCCTGCTGCTCACACAGCTCACTGAGTGGCAGCTCCACTAGCGTGGGCTTGCCCTTCCTTCCACACACGAACATCCGCAGCCTTGTTCCCCAACCACCCCAGGCCAGGAAACCCAGGAGGCTGCGGCACCGGACACCTGGAAGCTGCTTGCGCCCTGCTCTCCATGCCCTGCACATCCCACCCTCAGAGAAAGCTGCCGACCTCTTGAGCAGTTGGATCAGCTCCTCCGCAGAGCTGGTGCCCCCAAACAGCCCCATCGCCCCCCAAGGGCCCACAGAGCACTCGGTGTCTGCTGATGAGTGGCTTTAGAGGAATGGCGCCCTGCACACTGAATCGGTAGATGCAAGGAAGGCCCTTGTGGTGGGCTCAAAGGCAGCTCTTCACAGTCCTGTGCATTGAGAAGGGGCATCATCGCCAGCTGTGAAGCACAGCAGAGTGGGGATCCCACTCAGGAAGCTCTCAGTGCCTGGGTGCTCCACGGACCCACACGACACGGCACAGCTGCTGTTTTCCCATAGAAAAGCACTAAGTCACAGAGACCAGGGCAGGAGCTATGAAGAGGCAAGAGTCATGCCATTCTTGGCTCTGGCACCTGTCAGTGCCCTGCCAGGCAGGCGGCCTCCGGCTCCCAAACCTGGGAAGCTGGTAGCCATGGGGGTACCTGGAAGCCAGCCAAGTGGAGCTACTTCCATGAGGTACGTGGACAGCAGCAGGGAGGGCAGCAGGGACGCGTGCAGGGCAAAGTGCCTGGGAGGACAGGGCCAGGCGACCTGCTCCTCAGGTGCCTCAGCTGCTCCTCTGCACAGCACTGGCGTCTGTGCCCTGTAAGCAACCCCAGAAGATACGGCCCCAATATTAAAGCCTTCTCTGGCTGTGAAACACATGGGGACAAATTCCTGACTTTCTGTCTTCAGGGAAGGTAGTTTTGGTGATCCCCAAGGGTCGCTCAGACCGCCAGGCACTTAGAGGCTGGGTACAAATGGAAGTGTTAGCATCCCTACAAACGCAGGCTGCCTAGTGGGTTTCCAGGGAGGGTGTCAGAGCACAGGCACCTCTGCGCTGGGTGGCAGAGCCAGCAGCAGAGAGACGGGGGGACAGTAAAAACGTGTGAAAGCACCTCAGGCCCCCTGGGCCTAAGAAAACAGCCCCAAAACAACCAAGAGAAAGGCTTAAAATGTGGTCTCCCCCCTGGCTACTGCTTTGACTGCTGTAACGCCCTTCTAGTCTGGGCTGCTGGGGATGGGCTCTGCCCTGCCAGCCCATGCCACGGGCTGCACCGAGCAGGCGCACGGGCCTCAGATTTACATGGGATGCCCTGTCTCAGCTTTGCACCCAAGCACCAGCATTTACCTTTTATTGCCAACTTCAGTAGTTAGTGCAGTAAATGACTTAACTAAGCGGGGCCTGAATGGAATGACTAATAAACGTTATGTCACAGCACACGCTTCAGCTCATAGCAAAATGATTTGTAATTACCTAATTAGCGTTATGCAAATAACACCCTCATCTCCATAATGTGCCTTCCCAGCTCTCTATTAAAAGCAGGGAGTCAACTGCACAGCTCCAGAGACAGCAAGGAGGCCGAGGGGCCCAGCCTGGCCCGCAGTAAAGCAGAGCTCTGCTGGCCTCCAGCCTGGCAGGGTCTGTGCCTGTGGAGGCAGATGCGGGGAGGTGAGCGGAGGGGGTCTGGAGGGGGTCCTCTCCTCTGCCCGACTACCCCCGCAAGCTGCGGCCGGAGGAGTCTCTTACTGCGGAGGGAAGCAGCAGGAGGGCAATGACTGAGGAACCTGCTGCAGCCTGCAGCACCCCAGCAGAGCTAATGAACGGGTGCAGAGGCCACCAGTTGGGTCCCACCAAGGGTATGGCCAACCTCAGCTGCTGCTGGGCCGCTTGGCACCGGCTGAGCAAGGCTGTGTCCACAAACACTCTCAGAAAATGGGTGCAGCCATGGGAAATCTCCTTGAGGAAAGACAGCTCTGATGGGGGTGGCGGGAGAGCACAGCCCTTCCTCTCTTCCAAGTGCTCTTTCCAGGCTCTCGCTTCCTTCGGAGGCACTACCACCTGCATTAACAAGTACCGGGCACAGCACCCAACTCTGTCTCCTCCCATCACGTGCAGCTGCTTACCCCAGAACAACCTGAGGGTAAAATGCCGCTCCTGCTACTGGGCCATGGTGGAGAGTGTCATGCTACTCACACAGCAGGCTCAGGATCCTGTATTTCATGGGGGTTAAAAGTGTGAGTGACATTTGGTTGGAAAGATGCCTGCCCTTTGCCATTGCTGAGAGCACTCCATAGTATGTCCTGCACAGGTCCCAGCAGCAGCCATGGGGGCTTGGAGGTTATCAGCACTGATGAAATGGACTGGTGCTGCAAGAATGCAAGGCTTGCTCTCCACACCAGCAGACCCTCGAGAGGATCGAATGACTCCAGGATAAAGGGCTCTCCAGGTGAAGTGCCAACTGGCTTGCCTTTCCCAGATAGGAAGGGAAAGCTGTTTCACTCATTTCACCCTAGAATCAGCTTGGGACTCTTCCTCTGGGGAAAGATGTCTGCAACTGCCTTTTTCCTGCTGGGAATGAGAAACTCTGGGGCATCAGGAGGAGGACAAGACTGCAGGGTGCTGGCAGTCAGTCACGCTGCTGCACCCTTCCCCTCTCTGTGATGCACTTGCCTAACTGGGACATCAAGCTTGCCCAGCACTTTGCCCTTTCCTCCAGCTCTCAGCCACAGAAGAGACCCCACAGTCCCTGCTCTGGGGAGCTCCCTGCAGGCAACATGCCTCCTAGTCTAAGGATGTTTGCTGTGGAGGCTCCAAGGACACCAAATGCCAGCTCAAAACCAAGAATCTTGTAAAATATACAGCTAATAACTTCTGAATACTGGGAGAAGAAATAACCAGACAACAGCCAGGCTAATAGCCACTGCCTCCTTGGCTAGCTAGCCCCATCCTCTTTGTGAGCACTGTCATACCCTAGACGTGGGCAGGGAGCACCCAACCACTGATGGCAGCCAGCAGTCAGGCGATAGAGGAATCTACTACCACGGCACTCAGCTGGATCTCCCCAGCCCCTGCTCAGCTCCAGCCCACTCATGGTCCAGTAGCTGCCCCCACCTCTTCCACTGTCCCAGCCTGTGACTGGGATCTGCAGTCCAGGGACTTGAGCACTCCAGCTGTTCTTAGAGACAGTTCTTCTACCTCTGCAGAAGGCTACAAGAGAGCAAGGATCAGGTCCCTGCCAGCTGCAGGATCAGTTGCTGCCCAGGGTGAAACATTAACAGCCAGGAAGGAAAGAGTGGCATTTCTTCCTGGGGGGCAGTGACTGCCCAGGTTCTTGAGGGAGCATTTGCAGTTCCCAGATCTTGGATAGGGCCACACTGTTGGAGCAGTGACCAACAAAGCCACTCCTGAGGCACCCGGATTTATCAGAATGGGCCCTATTCTCCTTAAATGTCTCCCATCCTTGGTCTGAGCCACCCGTGGCTGCAACACCTGTGTGTTGCAGAGCCCAGGCCAGCTGCTTGGACCTGGGAAGTACTGGATGCACTTCAGGTGCTCCCTGCTGCTGAGCTGCTTCTGCTGCCACTGAAACAGCAGCAAACAGGTCAGCACAGTCCCCAGGACACGGTTAGGATTCCTGCCACAGGCTCACATGACTCCATCATCCTTGGTCCTTTCTTGCGCTTGCTCAGTACCTTCCCACCAAACACGCAGGCAGGAATCCCAGCCAAAGCCTTCCTGTGCCAGTACACTTCACAGCAGAGACGAGGCAGCCAACGCCTGCCCTGCAGCGCCTGCCTGCCCCAAAGCTCCCATGCGGGGCTCGCTGCTGCTCCTCTGAGGCACGGCCCCTCTGCCTCAGGTGCTGCATGGGGGTGGAGGGTACTGCATGTCTCCCAGTCCTCTGCTCAGGACGCTCACAGAGGAGGGGCAGGCAGCTCTCTGCTGCTGGGGTCCCTGCTGGGCTGCCCACACCCGACCATGGGCAAGCTGCAAGATTTCTGGGGCTCCAACCCGACTCAGACAGACTTTCCCACCACCACAGCTCCGGGGCATCCCAGAGCCCTGGGGCTGCCCGGTCCCAGCCCTGGCAGTGGTCCCAGTCAGACCAAAGCCCCAGCACCGGCTTCGCAAGCTGCAGGACCTCCATTCCCCTTGCTCCTTTGTGCCTCACGGATTCCAGCTTTACTCTGAACAAAGGGCCTCTTGCTTTCAGCAGAGCCCGGGGAAGAGCTAACAAAGGATGACAGCTTTTCTTCCACACTAAGGCTTCTTTCGCAAGCAAAATCACTACCTCTCTTTCCCTGCAGCAAGACAGGACGGCACTGCACGGCGAGACCTCTTTAGAGGCTTGAGCGCGGTATGGCTATGGCAGGAGAGCGGGGAGCTGTGGGATCGCACCCTCGGATTCGCACACAGGGTTTGGCAGAGCTGGGAAGGGAATTGAGGACTCAGAGCAGCTTCAAACAGTGTGCATACTCAGTTTCTTGGACGGTCTGAGACGAGTTCCTGAGCTCCCTGGGGGGCCTGTACAAGTTGAATCAGACTCAAGTCATAGCTTTAGGGAAAGTATGGGACTTTCTCAGATTTTTCTGGGGAGGGGCACAGATTTCTGATGTGGCAGGGGCATTTCTAGCCAGATGAAAGGGTAGCACAAAGCAAATGACGCAAACAGAAGGATTGGGACTACCTCTGTTGAAGCAGAGTTGGCAGAACACCTATCCCTGCACCATGCACAGGGCACAGGCTCCTTCCTCGTGGCCAGGGTGGCCAGAAGAGCCCCAGATCTTGCCAGCTCAGACTCGACAAGGCTAAGGTCCTGGAGGAAGCCGCTCCTACAGGAGTGGGGAGCCCTTTCCAGCAGCCTCGGAGTAGAGGGGCTATCCCAGGGCCAGAAGGCAGAGCCCATCTCCCTGGCCCTGCATCTGCCTGCAGGCACGCTGGTGGGAGTCCATTACGCCAGCTCCATTAGAATTAGTGGGCAGTGGAAATGAATGCGCTTGTCTCTCTCTCTCTTGATGATTTTTTGATGATGTTTTAAAGACTGAGCTCCGTGAAGAGTTGCTGAGCAGAGTTCAGTGCGAGCCGGCTCTGCTAATGGGCGTTAACCCCGTGACCTAGCTCCAACGCCGCCCAGCAATGAGTGCTCCAAATGAGAGCAAAATTAGCGAGGGCACCGCGCAGTGGCCAAGATGGGCCAGGGCTCTGCGGCTCTCAGACCCGACCAGCAACTGAGTCACCAAGCTGAGTGGGCTTGAGGACTTCTGTAGTAACCACAGTGAGGTGATCAGCCCTTGTGGAGTTACCCTTCACCAGCCTGCTGTGCTAGAGAAGGGGGAAGCCAGCAGTCCCCACTGCCAACAAGCCAGCCTTGGGAGGAAGCATCTCCTCGGGGACAGCAGATGAGCACCACAGGACTGGGAAGAAATGGGGAAACTGAGACATCCTGCATGCCCTGCCAGGAACCAGCACAAAGTGAAAGGAAGAGGGTAAAGGCAGAGCCCCACCAAGAAGCCAGGGTGAGACACAGCTCTGCTGCCCCAAAGTGCCCTGGAGCTCAGATGCCCAGCAGACCAGTGGATCTGTCACTGTCACCTGCAGAAGCAGCAGGGGATGTTGGAGAGGAGAAGCAGCATGGGGAGAAAGGGAAGCAGTGGCGTCCTCGGAGTGTTGCCCTTACAGCTCATGCCAAGGCCCTTCTCTCTGCTCTCAGTGGGAGGAAGCACACCTTTGAGCAGAAGTGGTACATCTAGTGGGTAAAAACACCTTAGCTTCAGCACACGGCTGGGCGCAGGAATCTGTCCTGCTCTGTGAAGGCTCAGACTACATACCACATCAACGCAGAAGAGCCCAGCCCAGCCCAGAAACCCCACTGCAGGGACCTCGACGCGGAAACAAAGGAGTGGCACTTCCCACCTCTTTCCCCATGGACACCCTGCTTCTCCCTGGGGTACGGGATGAAACCCAAGGCCAGTGTGCCTCCCCGGGGAGCTGCAGTGGGACAGGCTGGCCACATCACTGACGTGTACCCAAGGTGCCTCCCACACAGGGCTGGGGCAGCACCCTCTGAGCACAAGCAGCAATACGGGGTGTGCTGCTCCCCTATCCCTCAGCATCAGGACACAAAGCAGCTCTGCAGGGAGGACACAGAAGATGGAGCAATACCCCTCTAGTCACAGCGGGAGATGCTGCACAATGCTCCTCACCCAGCGCAGCAGGATCATGCTTCTCCCAGCGTTCAGGATGCAGGGCTGCAATTCTCTCCCCCCACAAGGCACTGGATAGAGCTCCCCCACACCAGCCTACAAGACACAGGGCAGCACTTCTCATGTCGGCAGGCTGGAGAGGAGGGAGCTCAGCACAGGAGATGGGCAGGAGCACTTCCATGCCAGTACACCAGGCACGGACAGCCCTCCACGCCAACCGGCTCCACAGCTGGCTCCTTCCCTGAGCAGATGGGATGCAGCCCCTGCCCTGCATGCAGGACGGTGTGGGATGCCTCCCCCTGCATCCCAGCAGGTCCAGGAAGGAGGAGCAGGATCCCACTCAACATCAGCAAAATGAGAAGCAGAGCTCATGCTGAGCCATGCTCCTGAAGCAGAAGACTCCTTTTTCACCTCCACTGTCCCCTGGCTCCCGGTCACATCCAGTCTCTCCCTTCACACTGCCCTTCTACTCCTATCCTTTCTCCCACTTTGAGCTGGCGTAGCAGAGGTGCCTTTGGATGCCCTGGTGAGTGGGTGATCACACAGGGAGGAGACGGGGGGACACTTCCAGTGTGTGGGGCACATGGCAGAGAACCAAGGGCTAGTCCTGCCTTTGGTGCGGGGAGTCCCTGGCCCACAGCTCCGCTCTCTTGCTGCCAAGTCTGTGAAGAGTGTCCAGGAGCAGGGCAGCCAGCAGGCCCCCCAGCCTCGGGATGCTTGTTTGCAAGCTGCCACTGTACCACATCATTATGAGGTGTTTGGGATATCAACAAATTAGCAGGCGTCTGGGAAGAGAAGGATGCAGCACCATTCGTAAATGTCAGCTCGCTGCCTCCTCATTTTGCAGATCATTAAACCCAATATTCCTAACCTGTATTAGTGCAACAGGGACAGGCCCCCTCCACAGCGACAAGCCGCCAGGAGAGCCGCAGCAAGAACATTGCTATGGAGACCCCACAGCGCCTTCTGTCCCAGTGCCCCCAGACCCCAGAGTGCCCCAAGCTGAGCTGGCATGTTCCCACCACCCCTGTGCTGCCTGCCTGCCCACGGGGGCATGCTGGGCCGGGGGTGGCAGGGGTGGGGAGGGCTCTGCGCAGTGACACCAGCAGAGATGGGCACACTCAACTGTACAACAGAGGGCATGCTGTGAGGCACCAAATGTGTGTGTGCGCATATGTGTGCATGCACATGTGGGGGAGGACAGCACAGGCAGTTGAGCCTGCGTACCTGGAAGAGAAGGTGCTCTCGACGGACACCGCAGGGTATACTGTGATGTGCAGAGGGGGTCACTGCAAGCGACCGGGAGGGTCATTTCTGGGTATGGGGGGGGGAAGGGGCGGATGCCATATGGGGTGCAGTTCGTGCACACAGTGCAGTGGGGCTGGGATGCAGCAGAAGGGCCATGTGGAGTGTGTGCGTGCACTGGGGGTGGGGGGGGGTCACACTGCGGGCACAGGAGGGAGGGCGCGGACAGCGCGGGCTTCATGGTGCATGTGGAGGCTTGCAAGACACACCAGCAGGGTTACGGATGTGCACACGCGGGTTTCTCAGAGGGGCAACATGGAGCTGTACAAGGTCCCCCCAGGAACCACAGAACAAGGTGGGTATGGAGCTGATGGAGATGGGGGATCAGCCATGGTGTGGCAATGCCCAGGCACAGGCTGCTTTCCTCCTGCCAGGATGGAGCAGGGAGCTCGTGGGGTCTGTAATGAGCAGGAGTGACTTGTTAGCACTGAATTAAGAGGCTTGGCGGAAGGGAGCACACGGGTGACACAAGCTGCGTGGGGCAGGCGGGAGCTGAGCAATAGCAGCTGGAATCCCCAGCAATCTGGTAAGCGCGGCTCAGCCCTGCACTCCCAGCTCGCCAAGATCGGCCTCCGACAGCCCCTGACAGTTGGTATTAATCACGCACATCGCCCCAACACAACTCTTTACTGGCCATCAATTTCCCGTGGGTTTTAAAACTAAAAAACAAAGACAAAACCGCGTCGTTTGGCCGCCACTGAGAAGCACATTAAGGGGCTGTCAGCTTCTCGCCATGCACCCTGCATCACTCTTTAAGCACATGAGAAGTTCATTATCCCTGGAGCTCTGGCAGCCATGGGGATGCTGGCGTAGGGAGCGTCGCGAAGGTGCTCCTGCCATCAGACGTGCCTCGTGGCTTCCCGGGGCCCTCCCAGCTGACCGAAACAGGAGCCAGAGGTCCTGAGCACAGAGGAGGCACAGCTGCAGTGGGGGCTCTGGTCTTGTCTGTGGAAGGCCGGGGCACTCCTGGCCACAGCACTTTGCTAGGCTTTGATCTTGAGCAGACTTTCCTGATGGTCCCTGCAGACTGATGCTGCAACCCCACCATGGTGACGAGCTCTTCCCCAGGGCTGCTGCAACGTCCCCTGACAGCCTGACACCACGTTTGCCAGCCTGTGGGTGCTCCCTGACAGCCTGAGCCACAGTCTCCGGTTTGGTGACATCCCCGGCAGCCCAATACCACGCTTGCCATAGTTTGCTGATGCTCCCTAGCAACCTGACACTGCGCTCTCTTTAACATGCGACCATGTAAAAAAGCAACAGCTCGTTTGATTTATGATACTTCAGAACAACTAAGATTCAATTGCTCCGCACGTCCCTGGCTCTGATTACCTCCTAAATGAGATAAACTGATGGCAATTTATCCCCAGACCTCACCAACTTTCCCAAGATGCTAACCTGAGACGCTCGTGCCCTGCACACGCAGGCATCAGCCTGGGAACACCTGAAGGCAGGCTGGCCGCAGACCAAGCTGTCTGCTCCTCCGCACTCCCCTGCTGCTGCTTGTGCCTGGGAGATGCTGCAAAGAAGAGTTGAGCCTGACACCGTGCCTGGCCCAACGCGGCTGCTGAGGTCTCCTGCCAGGAGGCTTTGGGGGTGTCCTGGCAGCAGTGCTCCCCACACCAACAGAGCCATGCCAGAGTGAACTCATGGAGAGCACAGCTGGTCGCTGGGCTGTCCCCCATGCTCCTCCCAAGATGATGTACCCTCCACAGCAGGATGAGCACCACAAGGGATGGCAGCTCTACCACTGAGCACGGCGGCCTTACCACTGAGCATGGCAGCCCTGCTCTCTGCACAGCAATTTTTACACTTTCACCATGTTGACTATGCAAAAACAAAAAGCTGAGATTATCCCACTGTGAAAAAAACTCCTGTAACTGATCAAAAGCAGCTAAAAAAGATTCAAGGAAGAATCAGACGTACTTACTTATGGACACCAGTCCATGAAATAAGTCATCAGTCATGCCCGTGATGTGGGGCAATGCTCAGCCCCGGGTTCACAGCTGGAACCAATTGCTGACCATTAAGGCATCAGGATGGGACCTCACATAGAGGCTCATTATCTCTTATTTGCTTGCTGCCAGTTTCCACCTCTAATGCAGGTTGCCAGGCAAGATAGTGACCTGGGTGTGACTCCAGTCTAGTGCTCGCCCTGACTGCCTAGGAAGCAGACAACCCAAGCATCAGTCCCAGAGTCACTCCCCTGCATCTGCCCTGGGCTGCCTGGTCCTGGTGATGAGCCACTATGGCACCCTGAGCTGCATCAGCTCTGGGGAGCGGTCCTAGTGCTGGGAGCAGGAGACAGACAAAACAAGTCGCCCAAGGAGGGTGCCACAGGCAGGGAGATCCAGTGCCAATCAGATGTACAGCAGACAGGGGATCGTCTGCCTGAAAAGGAGAGTGTGATTCAGCTCCGGAATTTGTACTGAGCACAGGGATGTACAAGGACCCTTTCCAGACAGAGACGCCCCCCTCTCCCCAAAATGGGGTATACAGCTGTTTCCTACTGAAACATCGGACTGGCTACAGCAGGACCAAGCTGTGAACCTCTAAGTGCGTGCCGCCTCCACACAGCAGTAGTGGCCGGCTCCTGCAGACATGGAGCATGGCGCCACTGGCATGGGTGCTGCCCGTAGACCCTCTGGACCTGCAGCACGCACAGCCTGGCCTCCCCAGGAGGTGCTGATGCAGGGTGACCCGTGAGGATGACAGAACTGGCCCAGCCTTTGGAAGCCCAATTTTGCAATCGGATCAGTTTTCTAATACAGTAGATCACATAAAAAATAAATACAAGGTAAGTTTTTGAGAAGCCAACCAAAAAGCCAGAAAACCCACTGGACAATACCCCATGTGGAAGACATTCTGACCCAGCGTGTGCCTGGGAGCAGCAGGCTCTTGTCATCTCTGCCTGACAACAGCGCTGAGCCAGTGGATACTGTGCCCATTTATCAACTGAGGAAGGACACAGGGACTTGGAAAGACTGAATTCAAGCTGAAGACACAGAGGTCCGATTGCTCATGTGATTGCAGCTCACAGATGCCCCCTCTGCTCTGCCATGCCCCTCCTGCCTCTGCCATGCTCTCCTAACTCCTCACAGTGGTCTCCTCACTGCTCCCATCCCACTGCCGCACTGGAGCAGGCTAGGCAGCCCACTGCCACGTGTCCCAGCAGTGGCAGTACTGCGGATCACTGGGGAGGTATTTTTCCTGCTCCCGGTTCTGGTGCCGGCTTCTGGCAGCAGGAGGAGCAACTGTGTGCAAGGTCTGTGCAGTGGCAGTTGAAGTTTGGTAACTGACACTTCACTGGCAAATGAAGTTCCATGTTGATAAATGTGAAGTAATGCACATTGTAGGAAAAAATTACATTACTCCAACATCTGACAGGGCTCTAAATTACCTGTATCAACCCAAGACAGGGCCTGGATATCACTGCAGATAGCACACCACCTCTGCCCAGCACACCGTCATGGTCAAGGACCAGGGCAGGGAATATCAGAAAATATTCTGATGCCCTCAAACACACCACGTGGTACCACATCATCACTATGTGCAGCCTCGGTCACACCACCTTCCAAGGATACTGCCAAACAGGGAAAGAGCAAGAGTGAGCATGTGTCTGAAAAAAACTCCCTATGTAATGACAGAAAAACTGGGATGGCTCAAAGATTTGTGGACTGGGCATCCAAGGAGGAAGGTGACAATCATCTGATCTGCACACCTGGACGCAGAAGGCAGGGAATTCTGCCAGGGGCTGGATCACACCTGTCTTGTGGAAAAGTAACTTATTTAATTTTAAGACTTTGAGCAGTGGTTAGTCCACATTACTGCTTCATAAAAGTGTTTCCACATTTAATTACCTTTTCCACCAAGAAATTGTATTCAGTTTTGTGTAACTTGAGATCCCAGCCTCTGAACCTTCTCATGCCCCCGTCAGCTACGCTGAACAGGCTTGCAGGACCAGAATTCTTTCTCTGTAAGTACTGAAAACATCACTCCTTTGCTTCTCAGTCTTCATCCTAGTAAGCTGAATACCTTAATGTCCACATCATAAATACGTTCATCAGACCCAAGTCAGTTTTGGGACCTTCTTTACAACTCTCTCCAGAATTTCCACGCTCTCTTGGAGTATTACTTACAGGATGGGACACAGTACTTCAGCACGTGCTTTCTTAGTCTCACGTGTAGGTGCAAAGTCATTCTACTCTTTGGTATCCCAGTTTTCAGACATATAAAGAATACACATCTCTCTTTTTGCCAAAGCACTGGACTGAGAACTGCAAACCAAGAGCTGATGTGGGGAAGGACAGTAACGTGTCTGAAGAGTCAACATATACCCATAGCTAAGAACACATCAGTTGTTTAACAAAATGTATCTACAGATAATACTTCTTGCTTTCCACGAGACATCCAGTGTATATTGTAGACTCAAATGATGCTCAAGATGCCTGAATCAACCACCACAAAGGGGGAGTCTTTCCTAAACTCAGTGGCTTTTCAGGTGAAGATAACTACCACAGAAAAGACTGAACAACAGAACTGCCGGACTCCTATGCAGATCATTACCACAACGTTTCTAAGAGACAGAACTTGAGAAGAGTGGTTCTGCCATGGGAAACCTGGGCTGCTGGTCTACAGGCTGACCTGTGGTTTGGAGCAAGATGCCAGGACAGCCACAGCATGCTTCATTAGGTACAGGCTAACAAACGTACAGGCTAAAATTTTCTCGTTTGTTTTACAGTAGCCATTAGTTTCAAACACTTGTACTTAACCCCCCTCCCCCTGCCTTTAGCCATCTGAAAAATCTTTATTTTGGCTTACTACACAAGGCTATTGAGTGCTGTGGGACAGGATAATCTAGGATAAAGTCAAATCTTAAAGACTGAGGATCACTTTCCACAGACGCTAACCACAGATGCAGGCTTTGGAGAACGTGGTTGCCAAGCTCATCTCTACCTGGACAAATTTGGATGTTTTTTTACAGCAAAATGCACCTCCCTATGCCTCGCAGGCTCCCTGCCAAGCTTCGGGTCCCTCTTCAGAAACCACAGAGACACCAAAGTTTCTCAACAGAAAAACCATCAGTACAGGCAAAGCAATGTATACATCTTCAGCTGGTTTCCTGAAGTAAACTTTTCCAAAAGTTTGAGGCAGATGGCCAGCATAGGTCTTTTAAATGATGAAAGTCTGGCAAATTTACAAGCCAACAGAAATAGGTTCTTTCTTGTGGTAGAAAGCAACTGCACACCTTAAGCATAGTTAAGCATGCCTTAGCTATGTGGTGTGCTCTCAGCTCTGCTAATACAGTTAGTAATTATTATGACCACTAATAGTACGTGCAGTCATGGGCATGATGGCAGTCCTGCTTCCACTGCAGGTGAGAAATCAAGGGCAGAGCAAGAGGGGCGGGTTGCTCCTTTCTGCCTAAGCACAAGCCAGCTTGAACGAGGAGCGCTCCAAGCCCCAGGTCCCCGATGAGCCCTGGCAGGACTCCTGGGTGCCTGATGCTCTGAGTCGGTGGAGCTGCCCCCCAGGCAGCAGACCTTTCCTACCTTCTGCTGCCGTGCTGGGGCCATCAGGCCGAGTCGTCCCTGTGCTCTTTTTCCTGCGATGCTTCTTCCTGTTTGCATGTGGTGATGGAGGCGGCTCCAGCTTCGGGCTGGCAGCACTGGAAATGTTCGGGCTGGAGCTGAGAGAATCGGCAGTACCGTTAGCTGGGAACAAAGATAAAGAAAGTAAAGTACAGCAAGACAGTGACAGTCTGCTCTTTCTAGAGATGACCAGGCATCCTGGAGACAGCCCTGGTGCTCCACCTGGCTGAAAATGCACAGCCCCAGACAGAACAGTACCTGCGCTCAGCCCCGTCGCATGGGGCAGCTCCGACACCCGCTCCAGCTCAAGCTCTTTAGGCAGGGTCAGGCTGGACATGCTCTGCACTGGGATTCATCTGAGATGATCATATAGAGACAGCGCTGGCATGTACGTGGCCGGGACAAGCACAGCAGCATCACTGGGGGCAGCCTGACATGCCAACCCCTCAGCGCATGTCCCTGTGCGTACTGCTTAGCGGCAGCGTCCTCACAAGGTGATGCGTGCCTTTTGGGAAGGAACAGTCCCAGGAGGTGCTCTCAGGCCCCCCAGGTGCAGTTCCAGGTCCTGGGATCTGCACTGCTGCTGCAGAAGCATCAATCCCCCATGGCACTGCTCTGCCAGACGAGGTGACTGGGGTTGCCACACTTAGGAACCTAAGCATGATGGTCTCAATAGGCTTCCGATACGGAGCTGAAGAAGCTGCATCCCCAGCAGCAACGCACCAAATTTATCCTCAATCATACTGTTCCTTACAATTAATAGCAGAATTAGAAACAATCAGGGAGCTGCCTAATTACTGTCAATTAGAGCGCGCTAATCAAGCTCCGATCACACACACACACGCTGCCGCTGCACTCACCATTAAATGTCAAATTTCATTAGAGACCAGCAACAAAATCAAAAGCCTGACATTCAATTTCAGCAGCACACACAGCGCAGGCTTCCAATCAGCATAAAAATGCAGACTCCGGGGAAGGCAACGAGGCGCAGGAGCCCTCGCTGCACTGTTAACCCTCTCCGAAATACACTCCTGCCTCTCCGGTGTCCACCCACCCACAGGGCACATATGGCAGCTCCACTCCCAGCCCGCTTCTGCCCTGGGCAGCTCGCCGTCCTCTTTGCAACAACCCAATCTCTCCCATCAAGTCCCAACCTCCAATTTCCACGTTTCATGGCACATGAAATTAAGAAAGCAATCACAGCATCTAACAAGGGCAGCACTGTCCAGCAGTGGGGACTACCTGTGACTTGGCAAGCCCTTCTCCCTCTCCAGCCTAGCCTCTCCTCTCCCTTTTCAGCCTGGTTCAGTCAGACTGGCCCTCTGGGGCTTGGTCTGTCTCTGTGTGGCAAGACAAACATCCAACAGTGGGACGGAGAGGGCTACAGGCAGTAGCCAGGAGTTGCCCCACACAGAGGTCCAGCGTGCAGCCCGTGTCCCCCTCGCAAGGCTGGGAGAGGATGCGGCATCAGAGCTCTTCCTTCTCTGGTTTCTGCAACATCTGACATGCACTAGTAGGGTGTTTCTACTGCTATTTATCCACAGGGAAATAGTTCACCCTTGACAATTAAGAGAGATAAATCTAATAAATTCAGACTCCATTTTTATAAATATAAATTACTGATACCATTCAACAGGACTATGCTTAGAGCAGGTGTGAGGCACCTTCATCTCCCAGCCTGGATGCCGCAGGGGACCTGAACTTTCTTGTCTGAGGCTACACATGGTGCATCCAGCCAACCTCTGCTGTCCACGTGCTCATGAGGACACCCCCTGGGCCAAACCACGTGCTGCCGGCATCCTGCCCCCCTCCAGGCTCAGCGTGAGGGTTTGTGCCCTTCTGCAGCTCCTGCCAATGCGCCTGCAGGCTGCAGTGAGCCCGTCACCTCCTGCTCCGTGGAGCAGAGATCGTCCACATCTCCGCTCTTCTTACTGCCCAGCAGCTAAAGCCACAGAGCTGGGGGCTTCCAGGGCCCCCAGTGGGATGGGGATGGGACTGCAATGGGGCGGGGTCAGAACAAGATCAGGTATTGCTTGCTCTCCCTCTTTTTCCCCAGCAGAACAGAAGTGAGCTCCTCTGACCCATCCAAGGACTTCCAGGTCCCCATCTCACCATGGGAACCCTTCCACAGGCACATGTGGGCCCTCCTGGTTCCTCCCTCCAAACCAGTTGGCCTTATGGGCAGCTCCTGGGTCCCCACGGGTGGGACACAGAGGTCCTCCCATAAAGGACAAACAGAAAATGTGCTGGAGCATGTTTACACAACCTGTACAGCCCGTCTCTCCCCTCTTCCATGTGCTCTCCAGGGCACAACCAGAGGAGGCAGCCTGTCCCTAGGAGCCATGAGGGCAGCCTTGCACCCTCTGCACGTGCCTGCAAGTCTGCTCCGAGCAGAGAAATATTCCCCACCCTGCCCTGCTGTTTAGAGCTGGAAACACAGTGAAGAACTCAGGCCTGGGCTGCACAGACACACTGGCACAGCTGGCGTTCAGGTGCGGGTGCGAGGCACACCTGCTTTGGCTTAGCTCAGCCCTGCAGTGGAGGGGTGGACATGCTGCTTGGCTTGGCATGCCGTGCCGCACGGGAAGCACTGCCTACTCCCCCAAAAGCCCTCTTCCTCCTGACACTGAGAACCCACTTCTTCTGCTGGCCACCGGCCACGCACGTATGCATCCCGGAGAGCCACCAGCCTGGCGTGTGTGCAGCCCGGGGTTGCTCCAGCCGGCAGGGACAGGAGCCCAGGGAGCTGCTCACCACCCCGCTAGGGCCAGGGGTTTGCTCCAGGGGCTCCGCCTGCCCCAGCCCTTTCTCAACAGCCCCAAGCAGTTCTGTGATGGGAGACAGGCTGGGAGGTACAAAACCACTGCTTTCCCTGCCAGCGCAGTGGTGACGGCGCCGTGAGCTGTGAGCTGGGCAATGGACTGTGAGGCTGCTCCAGGAGGCCCCCAGGACAGCCGGGTTGGTTGCCCCTCATATGCCATGGACACTTCAGCACAGCTGGCCTAGTGACATGTCTCTGGACCACTAACACAGGGCAGGGCAAGGCAGGACTGACCCACAGGGCTTGGGGTCCAGCACAGTGCAGTGGGACCTGGGCAGAGTGGACGAGCAGCCATCAGCGCTTGAGACACACAATTAGCATTGAGTCGACATCTCACCCTGCCATGTGACGGGGAGAAGCAGCAGCATCTCAGCTCCTGTTTGTGTCAGTCTCCAGGTTACTTTGCATGAAAGAGGTAGATCGCTTCGGGTGGCCACAAACGCAGCAGGCTCCTGTGTACACGGAGCAGAGGGCGGCTTGCTCTCCTGTGACACTCAGGCCAGAGCAAAGGCAGGCAAAACACACAGCGTGGCCACGCCAGGCCCCTGGGCTCCACAGCAGGGCTGCTAGGAGGAGGACAAGACCTGCCACAATGGTCCCTGGGGCGGGAGGCCATCCGGGCAGACAACTGCTGTCTGGAAGGGCTGTGACACAAAATTCACCTGTGCAAAGGCAACGTGCATGCCGACCACAGCGCTGTCTGTCTGCTTGCCTGCACAAGCACTTGCGGACCTCGCTGCTGCATGCACAGGGGCACGTTCGGCAGTCGGCACGGGAGGCTCCTGCTGCCTGTGTGCACGGCTCCCATGGGCAGGGCAAGGTGCTGCTTGTGGTGGTGGCATCCCTCTCCCAGTGCGGGGGACTGGCCCTGCAGCATCCCAGCAGATGCGCCCGTGTCCAAAGCAGTGCGCGGAGTGGCTGTCCCACCCGCCGCACCCCACTTCCTCCGACGCTGGAGGAGCGCAGGCTGCCCTGCTGCACCCCGTGTCCGAGGTAAGGGGCGGGGGGAGCTGCTGGCACATTAATGCTCAGAGCTGCGCCCTTCCGCTCCCATCGCCTGCGCTGCCCCATCAGCAGTAACAGTCTGATTAATTCGCTTCCAGCAGGGAGCTGATGGGGCCAATGATGGAGCCGCTGCATCAGGCGCGCTGAAATTGATAGTTTTTCACAGTTACAAATGAGGAGCCTCCTCAGCTGCAAATGGCGCCCGCACAGTCGGACTCCGGTAATGATCATAAAGAGGCTCTCTTTAAACTGCGAAAGCCCCTGGGACCGAGCGGGGGGGCGGCTGCTGCGCTAATGAGAACTACAAGGGGCGAGCAGGCATGGAAATGGCTCCTCCACTCTTGATGTGCATTTAACTGCTTTTTTAGTGCGGCGGCAGAGCCAGGAACGAAGGAGTGATGAATGCAGCACAAAAGCATTTATTTTCCAATTCGGCAAAGTGGCTACGTTGGGAAATGTATGAATTATTTTAATTCACTCAACTGTCCTGAAACATCACAGAGAGCGAGTGAGCGTGGGGGGAGGGGGCGGGCTGTGCTCACTGTGTGCTCCAGAGACAGGAATTACTCCTATTCATTCAACTGCCCCAAATCTGGGAGCTGGGGGTGCCAACAAGGAGCAGAGATGGGGAAAGCAATGGTTACTCCTTGCACGGTGAGCTGAGAATGGGGCAGGTGGAGGAGCGAGGTCAGAACAGTTCTGCCATGGAGCAGCATCCCTTGGCTGGCGGGAGACTGCTTTACTGTGCCCAGCAGAAGAGCTTCTCCCCCCAGTTTGGACACTGCCAGCTGACCCTCACAAAGGTGGACAGTCCCAATAAGGCCTCAAAGGCTGTGTCTGACACCTGTGAGCAAACTCTGGGCTTGCAGCCACAGGGCAAAGCTCAGGACTGCCCCATCACCAAAATAAACCTCCCCACCTGCTGCAGCTGAGGGGAGCAGGGTCGGAAGTGCTACTTACAGGGGTTGGGGCAGCTGCCAGGGATAGCCACAGCCTCGTTCCATTGGTCTGCACTGGAGACGGAGTAGGAGCGCTGGTGCATGCCGTCTGGCTTTGAGCTGAAGCCCACCAAGTTGATGCCACTGATGGAGCGCTCCGAGTGTAGGGAGGTACTGCTGGTTGAGTGGGGAGCACCTGCAAGAGAGACACGAATTTAGCACAGACCAACTGCTGCTCTGAAGCATGGTGGAAGAAGGAAAAGCTGTCCTGTACCTGATGCAACATGCCCCCAGGTGGCCCGGCACGAGGATAAGCTCTGTTTGGCTCTCCCCTCACAAGGAGTGCCAGTGCATAACTGCCCAAAGGTGGTGAGAAAAGAGCACTGCCCAGCACACACGGCTTCTCAGAGGGACACCCAGCTTGATGTATTTCAATGTAGCACCCCGGGATGCATAGCTAGGCATCCCGGCACACAGCTTCCCCCTCCAGCCAGATTTTGCAGCTGGAGTTCATGGTCTGCTCACAGTCTTCACCACAACCTCAGGCCCCTGGACAAACACAAACCCACGCCACAGCCAGCGTGACCATCCTCACTCCTTAACTTCACTCCTTGTGTGTCCCTAGCAAGAAACAAAACCATGTTGGAGACACTAAGAGTGAATGGAAAATCACATGCAGGATGTCAAAGGGACAAGCCGGGGAACAGATGTTTGTAAGGTGGGGATTGTGGGTGGAAAAGCCTCTTCGCACTAGATGGAAACCCTTTGAGCTGAGTCCAGACCTTGAACCCCCCAGGAAAGAAGCGTTTTTGGGACTAGAGGCCATCACAGAAGACAAGATCACTCAGAGATTCAAAATGGGTCAAGTGTTTCTGGATTACAAGAATGTCCAAAATTTCCAGAACAGTAAACAGAGCAGCTCTGACAGGGAGCACAAATCTTGCTGTTCAAGGCTGCTGGCAATCTGTTAAAGAGGATGACGCTGCCCCAGAGGGATTACCCTACACCTGTCCACTACAAGCACTTTCCTATGCCTTCCCTTAGGGCATTCAGCTCCAGCCACCACAGAGCAAGTGCTCCGGGAGCTCAGGGGTGAGCAAAGGGTCCCTTTTCCTACTCTGAAGCTACCTTTCCTCCTTCCATGCCCAGAGGCACACATGCTGTGCTGGGACTCCCACACCAGCCCTTCTGGCCATGGATGAGGGCAGGGGCCCATTGAATGGCTCTGGCCGCAGAGCGCCCGGCTGATGAGATGTGCATCCACAGCCTGACCCATCTGCTTGCCCCAGGCCTGCCAGAGCTGACCACGCTGCGGCCATGCAAGGAGCCGGGTTAAGAGAAACCGAGCAACTTGTTTCGTGGGACTGGTATGTAAGTGGGATCCTTTCACAGAAGCAGGCTGGAGAGCAGATGGACACTTGCAGGAGCAGGTCCCCAGCTAGATCTGCTACGGCCAAGACAGCTCACCTGACTGTGTCCTCACTGTGTAAAACCAGCTTCATTTTGCTCGCACAGAACCCCAGCATAGCTGAGGCTGCAAGGGACCTCTGGAAGTCGTCCTGTCCAACCCCTGCTCAAGCAGGGCCACCCAGAGCCAGTTGCTCTGGACTGTGTCTGGACGGTTTTTGAGTATCTCTAAGGAGGGAGACTGCACAACCTTGCTGGGCAACCTATTCCAGTGCTCAGCCACCCTCCACAAAGAGCACAGCCCCGTAAAATCCCATGTGGAGCGCCAGATTTTGTACATAAAGTTACGTTTCTGTCCCTGCTGTTTCCATGAAAACCTAAGAAAT
This sequence comes from Fregata magnificens, assembly GCA_013389945.1. NCBI lineage: Eukaryota > Metazoa > Chordata > Aves > Suliformes > Fregatidae > Fregata > Fregata magnificens. Next base: position 146,761 of record WAAD01013644.1, on the reverse strand, counting down.
GTGATTCAAATGTCACTGGTGCCTGAGCGCTGCCTAAGGCTGCAGAGTGCCTGAAATGACAGCTCAAGAAGCCCAAATTCCCCCCGCTACAGAAGGCGGATCCAAGGCGTGTGCTGAACAGAGGGGTGATGTGGGCCATCAGCCCTGCGCCAGGTATGCCTGCCGTCCACGAGCATCTTTCATTCACTTTCATTCACTGCCAGCACGGCGGGTGCCTCCCACCCTCCTCTTCCATGTACCCACCCTGGACCAAAAATCCCCTTTCTCTGCTGCACTGCATAGGGACTATCTGTAAGCCTTGCCTGCAGATCCTGCCTGCACCGGCAGTGCTGATGCAGAGCTGCCAGGGCCGCGGTGCCCTGCAGCCCCGAGCTGCCAGGGCACCTGCCCACAGGGCAGCAGCATCAGAGCCGCTGGCTCGTCTGCCTCCAGCCCTGCGAGTCTGCTGCATGCTCCCCCTCCCTCCCCTTGTTCAGCGCCACAGAAACACGTGTAAAACCATGACACTGACTTTGCCTCTAATTAGCCCTTAATTTACAAGACACACTCGGAAGGGTAATTAGCTGGCGCTCCGCTCCTGACTGCCGCATCCATCTCCTCTCGCCTCCTTGTGGGAGGGAGCCTGCTGCCACTGGAGCAGGGACAATGCTGCTCTCCCGGGACCAGAAAGAGCTGGGTCCTGGGAACCGCACTGCTGGACTGGGACAGGATGGGACAGGACAGGATGGGCTGGGACGGGACGGGCTGGGCTGCCCCCAGAGCTCAGGCAGTGCCTGCCGGCTCCATGCCAGGCTGCACATACAGCATGTGTCTATCACCACAGCCATGGAGGAGAGGGAGGCAAACACCAGGAGTGCAGCGTGGCTGGGAGAAACTCCTCCAGCAGAGGGGAAAGTCCTGCAGAGCCCCAGTATGCCCAGTTTTGCCCCTTGCACCTCCACCCCAGCCATGCTGGGAGCCCCAGCCAGCAGGCACGTGCCCTTCCATTGCTCCTCTGAGGAGCAACATGGGCTGCCACAAACACCCAAGTGCCCCAGCCCTGACCAGAGCCAGGGACATGCTGCTCTGCTGCGGCCAAGGCACCCTCCAAACCTGCCCCCAGCAACAGACCTCCTCAGTTTTGTGGCACTGCGTGGTGAGTGAGGCTGGGCAGCGGGAATGAGTGCTGGCAGCAGGGAAGGAAGGCTGCTGTGGTCAGACTCGCAGAGCAGCAACCCCAGGCGCCTTGAGAGCCTGCCCCGCAGCTCCGCTCAGCTTGCCGGCGGCCACCCTGGGAGCACACCATGCTGCCAGGGCAGGCGGCCACAGCTGCGGAGTGACCCACACCGGGCCTGCAGGACTTCAAGTGCGTGCAGACGACATGCCTGGGAAAGCCGCCGACATGCACTCAGAGCCCACACCGCATGCTCACGGCGACCACCCAACCCCACGCAGGCGCCCAGCGCGAGCCTTCCGAATCCGACATCTGCCTTGCCAGCAGCGTGTGCCACGAAGAAGCAGTGTCCATTTGAAAATTTCATTTTGAAATGAAACGGTGCTGCTACGACTTCCAGGAACAGCTTCCATCAGCCTCTGCAGTCTCTCCAGGAGCTCCCTGCACTTTACACCAGCTGCCTGGAGTCACCCAGCTGCAGAGAAACGTCTTCGCAGCTCAGCCGGGCGCTTGGCTCATGGACCTCTCGACTACACAACTCCAGCTTGTCCCAGGGATCTGCAAGGTGGTCCCAACAAGGCTAGAGCCCTCAGGAATTGCGTCCCTTTGGAAGTGACACCACTGCCAGCTGCTGGATATGTTCGCTTTAAATTAGGCAAGCAAAGTGAAAGGTGAATAAAAGGCTACATGTAAAATACTGCCTCTCTGAGCCAAAGCCTCCAGGAGCTGAACTCTCCCTGACCCTGCCTACAGTCCCTCAAGCAAAGCTCTCCCAATCACTATTTCCTCAAGACCCAAAAAAAGAGATTCATGTTGACACATTAGTGTGACCTCACCAGCAGGCAAGGCTTCGTGATGCCTTTTTAAGTAAAGCCTAACTGATGACATGGCAGTAAATGGAAAATGACCTAAAACCGGAACGTCATTTTTCTAAGCGTGGAGTGCGGCAGCCTGGCCACTTCAGTAGATTCAAGTGTCAATCAAAGCAAACTGGAAATTCTTCATTAAGGTGTGGATGCACAGAGAACTGGATAAAAGTGAGTTAGCAAAAAGGGGTACTGTCAGTTGGGAAGGAGATAATTTGTGGAGTCACTTGAGGACCTTTGGACAAATCTTTGGACAAATTTAATATTTTAATATTTTCAACACCGACTTGGCAAAATAATACATGGGTTCTGGTGAAATTTCCTGGTGACATTAAGTTCGAAGCACTGCCAGTATTTTGGTGATGAAGATGTCATGCAGGACTAGATGATTTTGAGAAGTGAGCTAACAAAACCACAACAACATTTATTTAGTACAAAATGCAAAGACATGTACTCTGGAACTAATGGGCCTGATTCAGAAAATCCTGGGAAAGTACATACTGTTTTCCATGGGATTTGGATCACACCCCAATGACAAGAATGTCTGCACTAGGCTGGGGCTCCTAACTGGGAACAACAGGGGAGGAGGAATTCTGCTATTGCCTTGTCACAGCATCACCGAACCACACCACCACCGAGGCTGGAAAGTTGAATGTGATCCCACGTGTGTCTGATGAGCTTAAGTCAAATGTGATCCCATGTGTGCAAGATGAGGTATGTCTTGCATAACTGGGAAGCATGCACACTTTCTGCACAAAGCTGGTACGAGACCTCACCTAGATCCTCATGCACAACCTACCACCCTGAAAAAAACTAATTCAAGGTAGAATGGGTAGAGAAAACAAAGGTGACATTCCATTCCTACTAATCCTGTTGGCCTACCTGCCCACATCCTACAGCCTGCCGTCCTGAACTACTGCAGACAGCCAGTAATAGCAACACAAAGTGTATGGACATGCTAAGTCACATACCTTTTTAACAAGAGTAAAATAGAAATACCTACATCCTTGACAACTGCATTCAGGAAAGGACTACTTCCTTCTCTTGTCTGAACATACAATAACCTGACCAGCACTGAAGAAACCAAGCTGTGACATATCAGCTTTACCTCCTACCACCAGCATCTGACACCCACTTCTCAGCAAGCTCCCGGGGAAGCCAGATGTCTCCTTGATGCACACGTCCTGGGTGCTGAGTGTCTGTAGTCTGGCCAGGATATGGAAGAGAGACTGCTTCAGCAGCACAGATGGATATGCTCTGTGCATCAGCAGACAAAGGACAGATATCAGTGATTATGGTCCTGGGCTAATCTCTTTGCTGCATTTGATGCTGTCAACCCAGGAATACTACCATTTCAACCTGAGAAAGGGGACAGGGTCCCGAGGGCTCATCCTCTTTTGGCCAATGCACACAGCAGACCACAACACAAAAATGTGTTCACAGCCTCCGACCCCTGTCTGGTGATAACTCAAAGAGTCGTCTCTTGCTGTATTTATTCAACATTAAAATGTGGCCAACAGGAGAATGGTCAGATGGCAGCTAAATTCTGCTCTGCCTGTGCACACCAACAACACTACTGCAGTCAGGATGGCTTGGTTGGACGTGATGATCAGAAGTCGTGCACAGCAAAGTGAGCTGGTAGCAGAGGAAACCTTTGAGAAGTTTGCAGCTTCCATGAAAACCAAAGGCGCAGCCTTCTGAACCAGTCGCTGCTGTCTGGAGCGAGCTTCGCTCTCGGTTCCTTCGCTGGAGATATGTTCTGGCACAGTGTAATTATTCATGGATGAGGTCATCATTTTTGCCTGAGCGGGAGACTGGGCCTCATCCTGTGCATACAGCTTGGCCTCTGTTCTTCAGGCTTCCATCGTTTCTCAGCTGGACTATCCCAACACACTCTTTATCCGTATATGAAGCCACCACTAGCACAGGCTGAGGCAGTGGTGGCAGGTGTTTTTAGAGAAGGCAGGAGGCTGGCTGGATACCTCATCTCGGCTAAGACTGCCTGTATGTTCTTCTGCCTCCCAGAGGCACGAAGGGACAGACCCCTGACCATCTGTACCCCGTGACTTCCTCAAGGCCCTGCAGAGCTAAGGGCAGGGACAGACAATTGCCTGCAGTTATGTTTTTGTGAGGAGCCACTGACTGTCCGTCCCCACCTCAACACTGCTCTCCTGGGGCAGATGGATGGTTGCTACCAGGGCCTTACAACATGGAAGAAACAGGGTTCGTTTGGGGGAACAGGGGTACGTTGAATTTTAAAGAGGCACAAACAGGACAGCAGTTTAGGAATTCCCCCTTGTTTTACGGCCAAGGACAGCACAGGTCTTTCCTCTGAAGTGCCAGGCCTTGCTCCAGCACAGGAAGAGGGACGCCGCCTCCATGCTACGTTGCTGCAGAGCCTGGTGGCCGTATGGCATGAGATGGCGATGGAGGTCAGCCCAGGATCCCCAGTGAGGACACCCTGGCTTGAAGCAAACCCTATTTTGTCTTGTACTGCAGTAGGCCAATAGCACACTGCAGATTAATGCTATTCACTATCTGCCAAACCATGTCCCAAAGAGTCATCAGTGACCACTACCCATTAACGAAAACTTTAAGGTACTTGTTGCCAACTGGTCATCATGTATTCCAAATAAAAATTAGAATTACTGCAAGTCACCTTAGTGTACTGACTCTCAAGTACTCTGTTGGTATCCGCAGCCAGAGCACGTCTTAAAGGCTCCCCGAAAGCCGTGCGCGTGGGGCAGCCGTGGCTGCTCTGGACCCCAAGACGCCGCTCCTGGGCTGCGTGGAGCAGGCTGCACAGGTACCCACCTCCAGCTGGTGGGAAACTCCTCAGTTCTGAGAAAGCAACTGGTTCTTGAGGGGAGGTGAGAGCCAATGAGCCTGGTTAAGCTGACTGCCTGTGAAATCCCTGCTGGTAAAGACATAATTCACCACTCTCCATCAATGGGCGGTCAGCTGCCATGTATGCAGGAATGCAGCTGTCCTGGGAGCACCCCGTGGCTGCCTTTCCCAGAGCTGCCCCCACGCCCAGAGCAGGTCCGGAGCCAGAAGACTCTCTGTCAGGTTGGTTTTCTGAACCAAACACTGCATGCTGTTTTGCTGGACACACTTGGTTCCTTCCTCTTGAACAATCCCTACCAGTAATAAGGCCAAAAAACGCAGGCTAGCTCTTATCAACGAGAAGCACCAGGATGGAGACATGCAATTTTGAAAGACATCAACTCCCAAGTTCTCCTTGGGAGATGGCAACACTGCCAAGCACCCATACAGCCCCACAAGCACGGCGGGCCATGTTCTGGGACAACAGATGTCCTTCCAAGCTCTTGCCAACAGCAAATGTCTGTGCGAAATCACTGATCCAAACTGCAGGCAAGTGAGGCTTCCCAGCCCTGCTTCTTATCAAGGCCATCAGGATCTGCCAGCTTGCACACAGTGGGAGCCATTGCCTTTCACTGGGCCTCACAGATGCTCTGACACAGGGGAATCTCCCTGCTGTCTTAGCACTGCATTTGGAGAGCACATTTTTGGACATATGCACGTCGTAAGTGACTACGTAACACCCTAGCTCCTACCAAAGCTAATCCGTGGTGGGTATGAAGCACCAGAAGAAACAGCTCTGCATAGTCCAGACATCTGTGGGAGGACTGAAAAACCAAGCTGCCTGCAGCAGGACGGGAAGAGCTGACCATGACATGGTTACCATTTTATACTCCCATCTCCCAACCAAAACTCAGGGTCACATGAGATAAGCCAAGGCATCTCAAGCCAACGCACCAGACTCAACTCTGTTTCAAATGGTGGCTGACTCTACGTACAGAGTTAGCAGCACCCCAGCAAACTGGAGAAGCCTGCGAACAGGTACTGCAGTGATGGATGCCCCCCAAAATCCTCAGGCACCAAGAGCACGCCAACAGCCTGGGAACCGCAGGTGGCTGCAGGTACTCAGTCCTTCTCCAGCCTGAGCTCTGCCTGAACCAAGCGCCCACGCAGAGCCCGTGGAGCCTGCTGGTGCACGCCTTGTCTGCTCACCATGCAGCTCCACCGCCAAGGAAGGGCAGCTGGAGTTGTGTGGGGAAGAGGCGAGTCCGCCGGGAGAACAAGTGACAGCACACCTGGACAGCGAGTCAGAAGCAGCCAGGAGGAGCCCTCTGATTGTCTGATCTTTTCTGCATAGCCTAAAATTACACCATAGGTCTTCCACTAATTTACTCCTGTCTGAACTACAACGTATCTTTTAGAAAATCTTCTAATCTTGATTAGAATATTGTCAGTGACAGAGAAATCACAGCAACTCTTGATAAGTAGTTCCAGTGGTTAATTACCCTCACTGTTGAAATCTGCACCTTATTTCTAGTCTGAATTGTCTTGCTTCAGCTACCAGTCATTGGATCTTGGTATATTTTTATCTGCTAAAGAGCTCTCTATTACCAAATTTTTGTTCCTATATAGGTATTTACAGATGGTGTTGAAATAATCTCTTAACCTTTTCTCTGATAAACTAAACAAATCGAGCTTCCTTGAATCTTTCACTACGAGGTGCGTTTTGCAAGCATTTCATTGTTTTTACAGCTATTCTCTGAGCCCTTTCCGATCTATTGGTTTCATTCTCATACTGTGGACACATGAAATCCATGAACTTCAGCCCTCTAGAAGTCCTCTCCATCCCGAAACTGACAGTCACCATCAACACTTCACAAAGACCTCAACCACATCTTCTAGAATTTCTGAATTAAATAATTCAGACTTGCTGATTCAAACATGTCTAAATCTCCTACCTGCTGTTTAATATGCTTCCTAATTACAGTTGGAATATGAAGAATTCATCATTCTATGATAAGATACATCATCTTGCCTCTTCCCAGACACCAAACAGAAGTGTTCACTGAACACTTATCTTTTTTTTTTCTTTATTAACCGTTCTACTATTTCCTTGCAGTAATGAATGAATGCTGGGTTTAGGATTCATTAGTTCCTAATAAACTTGAAAAAAACCTTTTCAGTCTTTAACTCTGCTGGTTACTTCTTCTGTATCCCCTTGTGCAACCATGGTTAATGTAGGCTCCTGAAACTAGCCAACAGCGGGGAAGGTGAGCTGGGAAATGAGCTTCAGATACTAAATCCATCACTTTTTTATTTGTATGTTGAGTATCCAGGGAACATGTAAAAGTTGAAGATAAGGAACTTGGCAAGATGTATGAACAGTGACTGTTCTCATGATTCACAGGCTAAAAATGCTGTACTACAGTGATCAAGATGCTGCGGACAAGGCAGCCACTTCAGCAGAAGCTCACGAAGTACAAGCCACAAGACGAGTGTAAAGTCAAGACACATCGAGTGGTGGTAAAGGAGACCCCGCTGCATTTCCATGCTGCACCGCTGAGACCAGAACAGGAAAAAGCACCAGGGAGGACACAGGAGCTGCTTTGAGCTCAACATCTGGATCTGTGTTGCAGAGGAACCGAGATGAAACATTTGTCTTTTTTTTCAAGTAAAGCAGCTATGAAAGACAAGGAAAGAGAGGTTTCCCTCTAGGAGAAAGGCAGCAGAGATGACAGACTAGGAAGCTCTCGGATGTGGCAGGCAGTGTCGGTCTTCCCATCAGCTGAGGCACTGATGTCCCTATGGAGAAAGGCAGTGTACCCAGCAACTGTGGTGTGCTGGTATTCTTATCTCATTGGTGACTTTGTTTCTAAGTTCTTAATCAACAGCATAAGTTGCTAAACGTATTTAACTTCTTCCCTAAATTTGACTGGTACTAAGCGTGGTCTGGGGAAGCTGGGCAGGCACAAGGTGCACGACTTCTCTGCAAGCAATGAACCCAGATAAAACAGTGAAACAAACCCTTTGTGCGGCTGTAACCAGAGCAAGTCTGGGAACGTCAGGAGCTGGAATGCTTCCCACAAAGCCAAAAGGGTCACTTTGAGGGCTGCTCATAATTAATCACTCACGGCGGATGTTAGTCTGTGGAGCTCTGGCAAAGCGCTAAATGGCAGAGAGAGCCTCTACCCGTGGTTCCAGCTGGCCATGCAGGACCACACTGGTGTTACCAGCTATCTGCCTACTGGAGCTTTCAACTTCTGCTCAATACTTATTGATTACTTTATTATGTGGCCGTTATTTTTATCGTTTTTTACATATATACAGATACAGATACACAGATGTACAAAATACGTTAGCACAATACAGCTTGCTCCCCTCCACTTTCTTTTGTTCCTGTGCATTCTTTGCTATCCGGACAGAGAGAGAATGAATAGTTTACGTCTCCTCTTAACCCAGACTAATACATTTTTAAGCAGTGCAATCTTCCTTTTAACTTTTTGGAATCCAGTAAAATGTTCTTTAAAAACTCCTAATTATGCTTCACATTTTTTCCTGTTTAAGTCCTTTCTCCCAAATGATCTGGCTCGTAATTGCTTTTAGCTTTGTGAAATTGGCTCTGATATATATTTTTGTGTGCGTGTGTCTGTGCGTGTGTGTGTTTAATACTCTTTATTTCTGATTTGGATTTTACTTTGCCTGAACACCAGTACAATGAAGTCAAGGTTACTTCTACCTAAGCCAGTACTAAATTTTAGTTTTGTGATTCTTCTCCCCATCTGCTTATATGAGGGTAACTACGGCATTCTCCATGGGGGCTGCATTGCTTCTTTGAACCAGTAGGATTCAGAAAGTGTAAGGAAGCTTTAGTGTCACTTGGCTAAGTCCTCCAGTAAGTATCACCATGATAATGTAATTTACTCTCCAACATGTTATAGCGAAATACTTCAGAAACTGTTTCTGAGACACGCAGACCGAAGTGCTGGGAATGAGCAGTGGGGAGTGGATGAAGGAAAAACTGTCCATGTTTCAGATCTCTCTCCTGGTCTGTTAATGTGACCAGAGGTGTCACTTACAGTCTCTGTAGAAACCTGAAATTATAAGCTGCAGAAAATGTACAAGTAATACTGTTTAAAATACAAACCAGAAAAGATACTGTACAGCTGAAAAATTGAAAAGAGATCACCAAGACGGCAGTAGGAGACAGATGCTTATGACAGGTTGCAACGATACGAATCACCATTTGCATTTACAGTCAGAAGGAGGAAGCCGACTCTGATATAAAATTGCAGGAAGGAAGGAAGCAAACCCAGAACTTTCTGGGTTTGCTGCAGAAGTGTGGACCTGCACAAGTATTGCAGTGAATGATGAAAAACCAGCATTTGCACACAGCTCACGAATGCTAGCGCTGAAAGGGCCATTCAGCTTATGCTAGAATTGTATTATATTTTCTTACATAACTTCTGTTTCTAAAGCTAATCACTCCCAACATGTTTTATATACCCCTGCTTGCTTTGTCCACAGAGGCTGCCTGGCATACAGCAACACAACCACCCAGTGTGCACAATACCGAGAGAGACCACGGATCAGTTTGAAGTTCTGCGCAGGTCCCTAGGAGGGGACACAGCAAGCACTGCTCCTGCCAGGAACAAACAGCCAAAATACACCCCGTGGCTCTGGGCAGGTCCTTAACAACAACAGGATTCAGTCATATGAAAAACTGTATTCAGAGCAAGCCTGTAACAGGATGACTCTATCCCTTGTCTGCTAGTAATGAGGTTTTGCACCTTACTCTGGAACACCTCACTGTCCAGCAACAGAATGAAGACCCCAGCCACCGACCTGTGTCCCTGTAGTGCAGAGCAGCAGAGGAGAGGCCAGGAAGGGGGACTCAAAACAGGAGTGGCAGCCTGCACTCAAGAAGGGATGAGCTGGCAGGAAGACTGGGTGACAGCAGAAAGGGCATGAGTTTGTTGCCTGTAAAAGGTTGCTCCCCTGCCCCTCTCCTTTTGCAGCACAAGTGTGGTCTGTACGGAAGAGAAAGCACAGTTTTCTGGAAAAGGTCCTCAGTCCCCCCCAGGAGAATACCAGCTACCCTGTAGCCCCAGCCTTCCTTGGCAACGCGGGGCAAGTTATTTATACTGAGGTTTTCACAGGTGGCTACTAATTATACCCTCTTCATTTTTCCAGGTGCCCTGCACAAGACACCCAGAGCCAGATGTTCAGAAATGCAGGATGCTTATAACTGCAACTGCAGCCGGTGGGTCTGGCTTGCTGCCCCTGTGTGACGAAGCTGCGTGCCCATCTGGCTTCCCTTGCCACTTTCATCATCCCCGGGCAGGGCTCTGATCATCACAGCGTTTTGTCTGCCTTATTCTTCTCTCCTCTCTGTTCCTTTCCTCCTCACTTTCTCTGAGGCCTTTTTCCCTCTTCAGCCCTGCAATGCACAGGTCCTTTAGTGTTCTAGCAAGTAATAAGTGTATCAAGTCCCAGTAATTATCTCTAATTAGGGTTAGTGATTATACTGTTGGGTTGGAGAAAATCAATCTCTGGTTTCCCATCAGGGAGGGCAGAGAGAGTCAGGGTGGGGAGGGGAGCCAACACTGGCAGCTCCCTCCCGTGCTCCGATTCCTCCTGTGAGCTTCTCCCTGCCCGGACTGCTAATGGCACTGCTCACCCCAAGGACCAGGAGCTCCGTTGGGAGGAGATGGGTCTGAGCGATGGCAACCGGGGCACAGCCTTGCTCCTTCGCTAGTCTGGACAAGGGGGAGGGCAGCCCACCCCAGGGATGCACAGCAAAGCCAGGGCTGTGATGGCATTGCTGGGCCCAGTGTGGCTGGATGCTCTCACAACACTAGTGGCCACCTCCACAGAACAGGGCTGCACCTGCAGGTCCTTCTCATGGGGACACTGGGGCTCGTGCCCTGTGTCTAGAGGCAAGATGCAGCGTGGTGTGCTGGAGCTGCAGAGGCTGGGCTCCCCAGAGGGCAGTGTGGAGCAGAGACCTGAGAAGGTCCTACTCCTCCTGTGGGCACAGGGTTTGTCAGGCGATGGCAGCCTACCTGAGCGATGCTCTGCAGTCTGAGTGAAGCCCGAGGTCACAGGTAGAACTTGTACCCCAGCACGCCTACCCTGCATAATCCTGGAGAACACGACTGCTGACCATGTGTGAGTCACACCATTGCTGTGGTCGAAAGGGTAAAAAGTAGAAGGGTTGGATATGCTGGAAGGCAGCTGTGGATGAGCGTGAAAACTGGAAGAGGAATAGCCAGAGCAGTCTGTCACACACCAGAGAAGATGCCTTTTGAGAAAACTCACAATATAGTGTGTCCATGATGCCCAACCTACAAGTCTAGCGAGCTGAGTGCTCACACCTCCCAAGCAGCACCGGCTCTGGGTGTGCACAAACAAAGCAGAGGGGTGGGTGAGCAGCTCTCTAAAAGATGGGCAAAGACAGAACAGCTTCTGGACAGAAACCTCTGGCAGCTGGCAGGTCAAAATAGAGGACAGCAGCCAGACTTCTGGCAAAGGAAGCCTGCAAGAAGAAGAGCAGGTCTGTAGCAAGAAGGTGCTACCTTTCTCCCTGTGCTTGTACAGAGCCCTGGCCACTGGGCAGGAGCTGGAACCTCATTTTCATGGCTGGGCGACAGCTTCTATGGCTCCCAGGAACGGTGGGAGCAGGCAGCTCTGCTTCCAGGCATGATTCCTGGCTCATCGGCTCCACAGAGGAGTCATGCTCTGACAAGGGAAGCATGAGGCCCTTCTGGAAACCAAGCGACAGATGAAGCTTACTTAATACGCTCAAGACAGTTGGGTCATCAACCCTCTGAGAATGGTAGCATCTTTGCAAATGTCTGCAGAGTCACCAGTAAAGCTGGAAAATCATACAACAGAAATTGTTTTTCTGTATGACTGAATAGACTACCAGTATTTTCACATAATAGCTCAAGTGCAGATAAAATGGTCTTCAGATCTAACAAGGACAGACTCTGGAGGAATGTGGACGGGCAGGCAAGGAGTTGCTATAGACTGTATACAGACTGTGGGTTTTCGTAAGGGATTTCATCTGAGTTGCTCCTTGCTGCTCTGCCTCACAGATACCACCACATCTCTCCTCTCTTGGCTGGCGCAAACACAGTCCAATCTGCACAACTCAGTAACAACTCTGCATATACACGCAGAGTCCAGGATATCTCAGCTGAGCAGCTCAGTGTGCCTTTCCACTTTACAAACAACAGATCAGCGGTTTCAGCTGATGTGCCACAGCATGCCCCAATTCAGAGCTGCAGTGCTGGTATACACCTTTGCCACTCCAGATAAACCTCAAACACCTTAGCGTATCTGATTTCATCCCTGGTAGAAAGCATCTACTTCCTCCCACAAGGGCAGACTCATTCTGGAAAAAATCATTCCACTGCCTACCTACAGGCTAGAATGAGTCAGCTGGCCATCTAAAGGGAGACAAAACCGTGATAAAACCTAAGGATGCAATATGTTGCAATACCGTAAATACTACTGCCACCACGACATGGCATGTCATGATAACACCCTGTGATAGTGGCCTTGCTCAGCCATTTAGGAAGCATGACACAATGCTGTACTTTGTCCCTGGGATCTGTGGGGAGGACATGGGAGTCCTGACATGTGTCCATGGGGAGGACACAGACAGTGCCAGTGCTGCAATGTCCCTCTGGGTAGCAGAACGCTCTGCATAGCCATTCATGTTGTACAGATGGGGAAACTGAGAGACCACGAGCAGCAGTTTGCCAGTCAACCCAGGAGTCCCTAACAAAGCCAGAGAGACAACCTGAGTCTCCCAACTGCAACGGCCCTGCATAACCCTGGAGCCTGACAGCTGGCGAGGTGGCAGTAGGACGGCCAGCCTTCAGAGACACAGCTGGCAAGCACCTCACTCCTGGGTCTGGTATCTACTAGCACACCCACAGAGACCGTGTGGCCTTTACTGAAAGCTGTGGATGAGCCAAAGCTCATGGACTCCCTGAAACATACAGAAAATTAACACTTGGAGTGTTAATGTTATGGAGTACAGAATATTGTTAGAGGTAACTCAGTCCCTTGAGCAGGGAGAGGACACTCATCCTGAACTCACCAGTTTCCCACTTAGAGGTTGTGCAGGAACAGGCAACCGTGACTAACTCACAGACACAGGTAAACTCCTCCAAACCAAGGGGTTAACCCTACATTAGTCAACTGACCACCCTGCCGCGGGAGTCCCTGTGAGAGGTCCTGCACTCAGAATGGGCCCACACGAGTGATTTGTGGTGGGCAGGAAGGACTTGGATCAAGCGGACAGTGCCATTTGCGCTCTGCCTTGTCACACAGCCCAGGGAGCAATGGCCAGGCAGCGCAGCCTCCAAGTCCAGTCTGCACCACTGTTTAGCTCAGGCCAGGCCAGCGCCTTTGGTTCATGGGCCTGAGCGGTCTCTGAGCACACAAAATGGATGAAACTAAACGAGAACACCTGCTGCAGCGCTGTACCTAACATGCTCCAACCACTGCAGGGTGTCCAGTTCCCCGGATCAGGCTGGAACTGGACTGCAGTATGCTCCCTGCACTGCTGGCAATGGGTACAGCGCAGCTAGCACATCTTCACCCACCGCTGCTTGAAAAATCCCATCCCCTTGGTCTACAGTGGAAACAGCTCAGCACAGTACGGTGGCGCCGACCAACAGCTCTATACAAGCGCCACCTTGTCCAGGCACAAAGGTGATCATTGCACAGGCCAGTGCTTGCACATCTCCACCCACGGGAAAGACAGTGGGCTGGAGATGAATTGGCAGCCTTAGGGACAGCATGCACCTGAGGATGATGGGGATGATGATAAGGAGTGAGGTGGTCTGTTATCTTCAGGACTTCTGAAAGATTTCTTGCAGAATCAAGGTGCCCAAAAGAACAACGCAGAAGGCAGCAGGGAAAGCAGGGGCAGCCCAAGGCGAAGGAGCTGAATAGTTCCTTTGTGGACCTGGGATCTAATCCATACAATGCTGCAAAATTCCCAGAACTACTATTCAAGTCACTTATACCAGCACTTGTCAAAAATGGCCACTAGTAATGTGTTCCTCCCATTCTGAGTGCCCACGTGGAGACTCTGAGGACTGATAAGCACGAGCTCACTGCTCACAGCTACACTTTCAAGGGCTAAAAAGGCTAAGTTCTTGAGAAAGAAAAAGCAATTCTTAGACTCTAAACTGGGGGCACATAGTTAGTGGATGCTTTTGACAATTTTGGCTTTATCTTCTCTTTGCCTCAGTTTTCCTTCTATAGAAAGAAATAATAATAGCTGAGAGAACAGAGTTACAATGCTTGGAAATATGAAATTCATTGTAACTCTAGCATATGCCTAGCAAATATAACTTCAAGCTGATCCAGCATACCTCAGTCCTTCAGGCTTCCGTCCACCACAAGAACTGGACAGCAAGGTTTGCTGGAACTGTCCTGCCCTGTGTCATCCCTTCATGTTCCTAATGTACTCCTCCTCTCCCCGGGAAGTCCCGACAATTTCTAGCTTCCGCTCAATCCAATGCATTGAATGCAATGGCTCCAACCTCACATTTGGATTCATCCTCCTACTTCAGGCAGCCAGATAAACATTTGCAAGATGTTACCGTATGAATGTTACAGTGAATTTATAATATTTATAATATACATACGAATTTGCAGTATTTTATACGATTCATGACGCTAAGTATTAATTACAGATCAATTTTACTAAATCTCTGATCTCTGCTTCATCTTCAGACTACAAACAACCCTTTAATGTATTATTAGGAAGGATAAAGGTCCCGCACCAACAAACACCACACAGACAGACCCTCACCCTTCTCCTTTCAGCGTTGGCATCCCCACGTCCAAGTTCTTGGCCCTCGGCTGAACAACAGTAACTAATGTTGAACTTTTCCAGTCAGACTCAACAGAAAGCAAAGCTAGCTAGCCGAAATCATGGCCAGCCGTGCTTTAACACCAGGCTCCCAGTCAGCAGCACATGGCCCCACTCAGAGGAGCACACCCCCACCTCACTCCTGCAGACAGCATCAGACCCAGCCACTCCCTCTGCAAGTGTCTGCCCACCGGCTGGGGGGAGCCCTGGAGAGGAGCGCAGGCAGACAGGGCTGCTGTGGCAGAGCCTGTGGCAGGGAAGCACCTGCACTGCAGGAGGTGAAAGGAGCCCAGCTTGGAAGACGATGTCTCGGCCCGGTGCATGCACCCTGGCAGCTTCAGAAGCTGCTGCTGCCACTGTCTGCGGAGCTGCTTGCCACAACTGCAGCTGCAGGACCCCGGCAAACGAACACGGAAACCTCCATTTAAATCAAACTGTTCTGTTCTGCACTGAAGCAGACTGGGCACGAGCTGGCAGCCAGTTCCATCGTCTCAGTCAAGGGTGACAAAAGAAAACCGAGCATCCCCGGCTATTTAACTGACTCAACACAATGTGCCAGGGAAGGCCTGTCTACATCCTCAGACTAAGTGAAGTGGCAAAGACCGCCAAAATAAGAAGCAGAAGCTGCCCATTTCCCTAAGCAAGGAGACCCTGCGGTAGCACGTCTAGAGGGAGGGAAGGAGTGTATCCACATCTGGTACTGAAACAGCTGTGTAGGGACACTTCACCAACCCTGGTCCTTGAGATGAGCAGATCCACTGGCTGATGGGGCAGGACCGGAAAGACTGCTCTGGCTTTCTTTCTGCTAACTAGTTCACAGGCACCAAAATAAAGAGAGCAGTGTTACAGGATTCCTGCCTCAGAGTAGGAAAATACTGAAATTACCAGAGGTAGCCATAGATTTTAAGAGCAGGTCCTACACACCATGCAGGTAACAGACCAGCCACAGGATTATGGGCAAATCATGGGGGCAGTAAGCTCGTTTTGAAGACACCACACCCTGACCAGCTGGCTTTCCCTGCGAAGTGTGTGAGCACGCATGTACACTGGGGATGTTCTTGGCGCCCCAGAAACCTGCCATGGCAGGCGGAGATGTGCTGCTCCTGCACCTACAGGCTATTTGCAGGGTGGAGAAGGTAACTTTGTTCCAGAAGTGAGAGCTGAGCTTTTTGTCCTCAGTACCCAAATACCCATTCTTTCCTAGGAGATTAATGACCCTGCTCTGACCTGAAAGAATACGTTGTGCGGCCACAACCAGGAGAAAGGCACAAGATGATCCCACCAGCCTCCTGTCTGCCATGACCTGCACCACCCTGCTCTCTGCTGCCTCTTCTTCCCTCAATGTCATTGTCCCCCATGGCGAGCAGCGGTATGCCAGGGAAACAGGTTTTCCCTTTTCTTTGTTAATTCTTCCCTCATTACATTTGAAATTCCACAATCAGTGTGCACTGTAATTGTCGAATTTGATGCTAATGATTAATGAATTAAACATGGATCCATCAATTAGTCCTCGGAGAATAATTCTGCATAAAGCAGCAGATAATGTAATTACAGTAACAAAGATAATGAGATGTTAACATCGACGGAGCCCGACGTGACATGATCACAGCAGGCTCAGCAACCCCGGCCTGGGGGAGCCAATCCCTCACTCTGCAGAGGCAGAGCATCGGGGGGCAGTGCACACACACCAGGCCTGGCGGAGGGGGGGACCCCCTGACACGACGCTTCCCCAGCACCAGCGGCCAGGCAGGCGCCGGCAACAGCAAGGTGCTTTCCATGCTCCCAGGCTATCTGCTCTGGAAGTGACAATGAAGCGTGCTGCTAGGTGTCAGAACGAACCTGGCAAAAATCCTGCAGCTGCTTGGAAACCCAGCACCATCTCCAGCCCAGGCTGGGCTCCCAGGCGCTCTGCTGAGTGTCTGAGACCAGCACAGGCTCCCCATCACCCCAGCTGGCACAACAACCAAGGGGAGAAGCAAGCTACCCATGCGCAGCGTATTGAGTGCTCTCCTGCACGTGCCTGAGGAGCCTGGCTGGCTGGCTCCGGCCAGTGGAGCTGTGAATCAATGCAAGCACTCATAACTCAGCCAGGGGACAGCTGGGCCCTCATCATTTCAGAGCAAACATGAGCATCAGCCAAGGCACTGCACCCCAAGCAGTGCCTCCACCACCACAGACACACTTAAGAAAATGCTCTCCCTTGGCTACAGAGGCAATCCTGCAGGAGGAGGAGGAGGAGGGCTCACACGCAGCCTGCCCTGACACACATGTCAGACCATGCAGACTGTTCCTCAGGGCGAAGGCGACCAAGCAGCATCAGCCCCTTCCAGCTCTTCCCCCACATAAAAGACTCCAGCGCTTAAGCTCACACCCCTGCACCGAGACCACCTCGGCTCATTCTGCTTCATCTCCTCTGCGCCAAAGACACTGGTGCAATCTTTGCTCTCCTGCACTGTTTGGTAGCAAATCCCATGGGAGGCTCGCGGTCCTCAGCGAGCTGGAGAGCCCCACACTGAGCCACTGCGGAGACAGGCGGAGCTTTCTCCTTTAACCTCCTCCCCTAATACGATGCTCTGGCTCTCCCACGCTTTGTTTGCTTTAGTCCCATCTCCAAGTCACCTAGCCCGGCTGCCTGTGCAATGCTGGCCAGAAAATCTCACTTGGGACTGCTGCATTAGCTCAGCATTTCTGGCTGAGGTAGAGCATCTGCACTGCTTCTGCCTGCTAGATCAGACAGGCTTCTGCTGTCGGAAACTGTGCCTCCATGTAGCTGCTTGCAACCGCAACAATCTCAGCAATCTCTGCTGACTTTTCCTTACACTTCAACTTCTCATTTGAAGGCAGGTTTTCCAGTGTTCAGCTGCTTGGCCTCCTTCTACATTGCTCAGCTGCAATGCAGTGTCAAGGAATAGGCTCATGTGCTCTGTGCATGCCCATGTTAAGTGTGCATGTAAGTACGTGCACAGGCGTCACATACCACATTTTCAGGCAGTATGCTTCATGCCCTTTTCCCCTATGTTGACTGCTTTGGAGTAGGTCCCTACAAACCTCTGCAAAGCAAGAACTCAGGGCTGTAGCTGTGCTGAGACCAGTCTCTCACGCTGATTTGACATTGTCTCCATATTTTTCTTGTGCTACCACCTGTCCTTCCCCACTAAAAAATTCCTTTTCATCCAGTCTGCACTTTGAATATGAGCTGCCCTCATTCTTCAAACCAGAAACACACACTGAATGAGATACAGATTAGGCAAAGAAGCAGAAAGGGTGAGCTTGCTGAACTACAGCACAGATACATCTGGGGATCCCTGAAGAAGAGTGGGAGAGAAACAATATTCCAGTGGGAAGAGGACCCACGGGGATCTGAAGGAGACACCTGAACCAGCACTATCACACATCCGGTGAATACATGCTGCCAGGCTCCATACTCACAGCCAATTTATACCCAGAACACAGCAACCTTAAGTTCTGGCAGCGAGATCTGCAAATCCCTTTCTTGCCCTCTCCAACCCAAACACCACTTGAGTTTGCCTGCAACAGGAGACACCACGAGGTGCTGCTCGCACTCTGGCTGGTGAGGTGCCCACGTCACCTCGCGAAGCTACATGCCCAGAGCTCACCTGGGGCACTGCTGGGCACCATCTGCTCCAGCTGTGGTCAATGGAAGCTGCCTGTGCTCAGCATGCCCAGCATCTGGCCCAGTACCACTCCAATCCAGAAACCCAGAACAACACAGGCATTTCCATCACTGGACCATAGCCAGCACTATCTCACCTGACCGGGGATTTCCAAGACTGAGCAGTGATTGCCAAGAACTCTTTCTCAGCTTTCTCCAAAGCCCAGTACCCACTTGTGCTCTTCAAGACTTCAGGAGTCTCCACAGTTCCCACCGCTTGTGGAGAACTTCTACTAGCGGTTTCGAAAAAGTCCTTTAGCAAGTATGACTGTCCTTTTAGGACACATCTGACTCCGAAACCCAGACACAGGGATGCTCTGACTAACCTAGGTGCTTTTGGTGGTCTCATTTCTAGTTGTGGAAAATTAGACAAACAGGCAAGTACAGACAGATCCTTCAAAGTCTCTGGGAGTCTTTGACATGAACAGGGTAAGTATATGTGCCTGTATCTATATACCAGTCTGATTTGCAGCATGAGCAACTGCTTCTCCTGGCACCCGGTGCTGCAGTAGTATTAGGTCTGGGGAATCAGAGCACCAGGACGCCTCTTCTGTGCTCACACTGCCCATCACCAGCTGCCTGGCAGTGCTAAGAAGGAGGAAAAGCGAGCAGGGGATGGAGTCACTGGTGGGAGAGGCAGGCAGGCAGGCAGGAACGGCTGGGAGCAGGAAGAAGGGAGCAGAGGAGGAGAGGACAGGCAGAAGAGAGGAGGTCAGGAATAAAGGAGCCACATCCACTGGCTGTTGGAACAAGTGCCTTGTTTCTACATCTCAGCACACCCCAAAGGCCCAGGAAACAGCCAAGCATCTTCCCAGCCAACGGTGCCTCCCATCCCCTGACACAGAAGGCTCGCTCGGAGCGTAACAGTGTTCAGCTGGCCCAGTCCTTCACCAGACTGAGGGTCTAAAACTGCCAACGAGACAAAGAGCAGAAGGTCTGCTCTTCAGAAAAGGATGGGTCTTTTAGCTGTATTACAAAAACATATTAAAGGGAAAAAACACTCATCTTTATTAGAAAGTTAAGATACCAAAAGTCGGAAAATGCCAAGATGGAGTCTGTCAGGACAATTCTAGTGTGAGCCATGTGCATACGCACTGTAATGCAGCCTAAGGGGGTGACGTGTTCCATGGACAGCCAGCACCAGCCAGGCAAGGCACCCCCCAGGGCACCACTGCGGGGGCAGGACAGCCCGCCCAGGGGAGGCCAGGTCGCTGCCACGTGCCCCTCGCACGACGGCACCCTCCCAAGCGCCTGCAGCCCAGTGCGCCCCATGGTCCCCTCCAGCCTCCGCAGCACTGGCGCAGGTGCCTGACAGCCAGCTGCAGCACCAGGGCCATGCCGATGCCAAAATTGTCCCTAAACGCTCCAGCTGGCACCGGAGAGGCGCAAGTGGTTTGGACGTGTACCTGGCACCAAGCTGGAGGGCCTGTGAACCGGCACCTGAGCCCTGGTTATGGCTGAGGGTGTCGATCCTTCCCAGGAGACACCACAGGCCTGGCAGCACTGCCACGTCCCGCACCGTCCTCCCATGAGGGCAGGCGGGAGCCCCCGCCCCGCCGGCGGGGAGCGGAGGAGGGTGCTGTTGGCAGCAGGTATGGGAGAACGCATGGCTGCCCCCACCATGGCTGGGCTGGGACCACGCAGGAGCGGCCCCGGCTGTGACGCAGACACAGGGGAGGGACAGAGGAGCTCGGCTGTGCGGGGAGCATGGGCAGAGCTGTGCAGGCCATGGCCGCGGCAGGGCTCATACTGCTGAACCCCACCAGCACCTGTGAGCATGGGCGTCCTTTGGCTTCAGGTGTATTTGGAAGGTGCTGACTGGTGCCTGCTAGAGAAGATTTCTCCCCAGCTGGACACCAGACAATGCCCATCGTACACAGGGCCTTTAGACCACGCCAGGAACTGGCCGCCCGCTTTGTGGTTCCCTCCTCACGTCTCAGGATGCAGCTGGCCAGAAACACCAGTGCCTCCCTCTCTATTTTGACCAGTTACCTCCACGCGATACACCCTGAATTTTCCAACCTAGTTCATCTTGCCTCTACAAGAAGGAAGACTTAACTGTAAAATAAAGATTCACTAAGCAGTGCTAAAACATCTGACTTTTCACTCCAAGTTCAGAAAGAAATTGTTACAAAGAGTAAAAACATGTAACACTGTCTTAGCATCCATCAGCAAGACCACTTCATGTCTGCACCCCTATCTAGCTCCAAAAGCTGGGGTTCAGCATCCACATGACCACCTCCTCCATCAGAGAGCTAACCGATCCAAAAGCTGAAGCCGACATGGAAGCTGGCAACCGGCCTTATCTCTGCCGTGGCATGCTTCCCGGTGTAACCTTAAGCTGTCCATGGTGTCCCTCCTTTTGCCAAGGCCTGCCTGTACTCCCATTTCATGTCACTGCACTACAGACGGCTTACTGAGGCACTTGTGCCTTTGCTACTCAAAGCATTTCTTGGACTGTTTTTATATTAAGAGTTACACTTTACAAATCATAAGAAGCGTTTACTCTCTTTATATCTATATCCACGTATCGCTTATACCTTTAACATATTCTTAGCCTTCATGCACATCAGTCACAATATATTCTCATCTAAGTGACGAGATGTTTTGTTCAGGCGCGTTCATGAAGGCAAGTTCCGCCCCCCGCCTCTCCCCTCCCCGCTTGCAGCTTTCCAGGAATGCAGTGTTACATTCCCCTTCTTCCCCACGTGTCTCCCAGGATAAGGCTACTCATTTTCCTGACGTCGGATGCTTGGCCCGAAGAAGTCTCATCATCATGACTGCGGAAGGTGGAGCATGTACATGCAATGCCCTCCCGCCCTACGCAAAGGAGGGGTGGCTCGAACAGACGAATTATATCATTGCTGTCCCTGACCACATCTGTGCCACTAAAGGGATTATTCTTATAGTGGAACACAAGAGCCAGCAGGGCCCTTGCTTAAAAACCTGTGTCAGCATGGGGTACTGAGCGGCCAGCAGCATGCACTGGGGTGGACACCTCTCCTGGCTTGCCTGGCGCGTGCTGGACCCCCACCTGTGCCAGCCGTGGGGCTGTGCTGTTCGCACAAAGCAGCCCAGGTGCTGCTCCACTATGGAAAGGTCAGCCTGCAGCAGTGGCCTGGCCACCTGCCCAGCCCTGAGAGAGGTTCCTCTGGAGGCATGCACACTAACACCACCGTCCCTCAGTCCTGAGACCCTGTGGCACAACTAAGCTTTTGCCTACGCACGGTAACTCTCCCTCCCCAAAAGCTGCGCTCAGTCTGTGTGCCGGCCTGCACTGCTCCCTAGGGTGTTCTCCAGGATAGTCCTTGCCATAAGCCAGAACCATGGCAGGAACACCCAACGGCTCAGCAGCCAGCATGGCTGAACCACAATCTCAGAGGATCAAGTGGCTTGATGGTAGACTGCAACAAGTCTCCAAAGAAAACCTACAGGACAAGAAGATGGAGGGAAGTGCCACGGAAATATCTGGGTATACGAGAGATGCTTCTGGAAGGCATATCCAAAACGTTCTTGGATGAGCTCTCCTTGGCTGGCGCTTCCCAGGCGTCCTCTTGGTCTTCCAGGACATACCCAGGGAGATGGCGGGCACGATGAACAAACAGCAAATCCTGCGTTGAGACACGGATGAAGAACATGCTGCTCAAGTCCATGAAGGTCCAGGCGTGGGGCTTCGCTTCCCAGGCTGGTCTGCTTGGTCAGGCCTAACTCTGCGCGCAGCACTGCCGGTAACTAACACAGCAGGCAAGGAGTGCAAGCTGGCAGAGGTGACACGGGCCAGTCGCCTGCGCTTTAGGATTTCCTGACGCTGAAGGTCTTGATTTAGGGCTCAGTCGTAAAGGTTGTACTAATGCTGGTTATTTGTATTTCGTTAGCTCTAAACCTGTTAACAGACCCTGTGCTTGATCTCAACTACTCTTCCACCTCTGGACACTCTCTTTACCAGTAAAATTTCACGCAAGAGTAAAAGTTAGGAGGACAGTACAGTTGGAAAGTGAAGAAAAAAAAGCACAGAAAAGCAGAGACCATTCTGCCAGGAGCTCTTGACAGCCCAGGAGGAGATTAAGTGCTCCAGAGCTTCCAGTAACCAACTTCCAAAACTTTGATCAAATCCCAATATATTTTCCAGGGGACAAAGAAAAAAAAAGTTTCTAATTGAGGATAAAACTTCTGCTTCTATGCAATCTTTGCCCCGAATCTCTGAAGATTTACAGCTCTTGGAGAAAAAATTTTAATGTTGACAAAATGAATACAGAATCACAGAATCACAGAATGGTTGAGGCTGGAAGGGACCTCTGGAGGTCGTCCTGTCCAACCCCCCTGCTCAAGCAGGGCCACCCAGAGTCAGCTGCCCTGGACTGTGTTTGGACAGTTCTTGATTATCTCTGAGGAGGGAGACTGCACAACCTCCCCGGGCACATATGACATCACATTTGCACACATGGTCCACAAAAAAGTAAGCCTTAAGTGGACATACGGCAGCTGCAAAGTCTGACAACATTCTGTGCTTCTGAAAACAGGGTTACAATGGGAACACATGCAACCTAAAATAAAACCAACTCTGACTACAGTAAAGTTGCCTTCTTTAATGGTTTAAATACCAGGGTACAATCATCCATTGAGCTCAGAGTCCCACGGATTTCACAAATATAAGCTCCTTCCCCATTCCTTCTTTATTTAGCTCCAAGTTGTACTGTCTCTACCTACTTCGGAGGTTATTTTGAATCATCACCAGAGTGCTGCATATGTGTAGTTTATCCACATATAGGGCAGTGTGAGATATTTTATCTTTTTTTTCTCCTCCTCCCCTTTATCTACTTCTTCTTTTCTTGCCCCTGGGTAAGGACTGTGCATCTAGTGGACATTAATTAGCACACTCGCTTACCTTGGCGGAGCTCAGGTCACAAGGAAGCCACAGACCACCTGCTTTGAACTCTAAACACAGGCCATTTGGTTTTACCCAGATACTCCTGGTATAAGACAGCAAATCATTCAGGTCTCCAAAGCTCGTGTCCTCTGAAGATTAACTTGTGCACCAGCAGAGAACTGCAAATTTTGGAGGTGCTCCCTCTCCAGCTGCCCAAAACATGTATTAGATGAGAGGTGCCCAGTGGACCCCAGTAACAGTCCCATCCCTATCCCCAAAGGCAGTAAAACTGCAAAGTCCCTGCCAATTTGGTGCAGGGCAGATTCTTTACCGACCCCAAATCCAGTACTCTGCGTTACACAGGCATATGAGCAAGTCACCTCAGAGGATTTTTATCATGTCAGTGCACTTACCGTGGCGACTGCATCGTCAGCTGCAATCAGTCTTGGAGGCATCAGAGTGAGTTGAAAAAATTCCTCAGAAAACATCTTACCATTTGTGTACCAGGAGAAAAAAAAACCTTTCTGACCAATGCAGACAACCACACAAAGCCAAGACACATAAAATCTAATTAAGGTTGCTGTCTTAATGCTGAGCCCCGTGCTGATGCATGTGCTCTGGGTAGCAGAGTAGCACTGTTCTGCTCAGGGGCCCAGAGAGAAGACAGTGAACAGGGGATCTCAAATTCACAGATTTCTACATGAGAAAAGACCACCGTATCCATCCAGTTTGATCCCCTGCACACACGCATGCAGTGACACACACATGAGCTGGATTAAAGCATATCTTGTAGAAAGATAACTAATCTCATTTTAAAGGCTTCAAGCAGTGCTAAGTCCACCAGCTCTCCAGATAAACTATTCCAACATTTAATTACCCTCCCTGCTAGGAAACTACATCTCCTTTCAAGTTTAAATTGCTCTAACTTCAGCCTCCACGCACTGCATCTCCTCAAGCTTTGTCAACCAGACTAAAAGGCCTTGCACAGTGCTTACTTCTAGGCACTGGTTTTCCAAGCAGCAGTAATCAGTAATCAAGTCACATCTCAATCTGCTCTTGTGAGCCCAACAGGATTGAGTTGACTGTTGAAAGCAGGATACAGGGTTACGTGGGCATTTGGTTTGACATCACCACAAGCTTTTCTGTGGTTTGTCTTTGAATTCTTCCTAGAGGTCCGATAACCTTCTCCAAGTAGGAGCTCAGACAAAGCACCCTAGAAATGCACGCCTGAGAAGTGCCTCTGCACAGAGGCAGGAATTGTTACCACACTCGGGCATGCCGAGGGTGTAGAGTGGTGGTGAAGAAATGACAGTGTACAGTGGAGAGCCGTGGCAGAAAGCAGGCAGAGTTGCACATGCTTGGTCCAAAAAGACAGTAACTGCAATCATTCACTGGCAGTTTATCTGGTCTGCAGACTAATTCTGACTCTACAGACACAGCAGTTTGGGTTCAGAAGGGCTTATTATTTCACGCTCGGCACCATGCGAACACAGTGATGTTGGCATGGCCTATTCCCTATGTTGTGTGTGATGCTGAGGACCCCAGCCAGCTCCTGGCATTCACTCCAGCCGCACCCCATCTCATGAGTCCTCAGCTCCAGAAAGCTGTGAAGCACACTGCCAATACCACTCTCACCACAGGATGCAACTGGAGTGCAGAACAGGACGGAACAGAAACAAGGATGTGGTCACCCAAGTTCACTCTCAGTGGCACAGCATGCAGCACCAGATTATGAAGGATTTCTGTTTTCAGCAGCACTATCAGCGCTCCCTTGTTACGCCAAAGAGTGGAGAGGTACCCGTACCCTGCTGTACTAGACTGCTGCCAACAGTTGGCTGGGAAGAATGCATGTGCCAACTGTCCATCCTGGCCAAGGATACCAATCCCAAGGACAAAGTAAAGGCATGTCAATGACTGGGAAAACTTGGGCAGGAAAGCTCTAAGTTCCACAGCTCCCCTGGGCAGGGCGAGATACCTCCTGTGGCAGGAGAAGCATTAAGCAGCGTGGCATGAACTCTATGAGAAACCAGAGGGCCCCCCAACCTCACCTCCTCTCACCGCTCTCCGTGGCAGCTGCGCCTCTTGAACGTGCACACAGAAGAATTACAAAACAAGCCCCTCATGTTACTATTTCTCCAGGGGAAAGTGAGGAGGAAAAAAGGGGCCACAAAAAAGGAAAGAAACAGAAGAGAACTTGCCAGGGATCAAGAGACATCCCTGGCTGAGATTTCCTTTGCTTTAGGGAGCAACAGCTTCCCCCCGCCCCAGCAACTCATCAGACTCAAGTGTTTCCTCTCAGGGAGTTCACGCCACTAGTTAAAGCCCTTCCACTCTTTCTTCTGTCCTGAACACTAACCAGCATAAAATCCCAACAGGAGCTTACCTGAGACCCACACAGAAACGCCAACACCCACCAAAGGCACTTGCGAACAGTGGTGAAAGCAAGAAACTCCAGAACAGCTTTTTTGCTTCCAGCTCAGCAAAGCAAGGCACTGCTGATGGACCGGAGGGAAGGATGGCTGCCAGCTCTGTGACACCCACACCAACTCTTACCTGTGCCTCCCGTCAGCTGTGTGCTGCTCCTCTCCTTCGCAAGCCCATTGGCTTTGGGGCTAGCGCTGGGTGCTGCTGCCGTCGTTGCCCTGGGTAGCCGCTTGCCCGGTACCTTCACTGTAGTTCTCAGCAGATCTATTTCCTTCCCATGGACGTTCTGCATGTAATCCTACAGCAGAGAGGCAGAATGGTTCACCATCAGCCCTGCCCTGGCCCACCGCTCTTAGCTC
The DNA here is from genome assembly GCA_013389945.1 of Fregata magnificens. Taxonomy (NCBI): domain Eukaryota; kingdom Metazoa; phylum Chordata; class Aves; order Suliformes; family Fregatidae; genus Fregata; species Fregata magnificens. Next base: position 120,698 of record WAAD01013644.1, on the reverse strand, counting down.
CCCCCCCCCATTCACATACTCAAAACTAAAACCTGGATCCATTCATCCACATGGTAACTGGTTAACAGACAGATGGTCAGCCAGCAACTTGGAGGTGATTTGGGAGCTCATCACATGCTGGTTTCTCCTGCACTATACTGAAGTCTCAAGTCAGGCGAGCTAGAGGTAAAAGACCCTACAACTTCCCCAGTGTCCACAGCCAGCCATTTTCTGACAACATGGATGCAAAGCCTTGACTCTGACCTGCCTTCTTCCCATGACTAGCTGGTGCATTAGAACTGGCACCAGGGAAGTGCCAGGTCTCACTTTCAGTGCCCAGAACTAGTCAGCTCTGATATGAATAACGTCGGGACGTTGCCACGGGCAGTCAGATGCCATGACAAGCTCATTTGTGAAAGCCTGGCTGGGGATCAGAGATTAGATAGAGCAAAAGAGCACGTAGGTGGCAGGCAGTTCTTCTTCCCTGACATCCGTTGTCTTTTTAATCACAGCACTCAGCTATAACAGCTAATAATATAATATAGTATGGTGTAAGTAATGGGATACCTGGAAATTCCCTCTTGGGTCACAGCTAGCATAATTCAAGCCCAAAACAACACAACTCAGGATAACTCCCTTGTACATTCATCTGCATAGCTTTACGTTATTCAAAACTTGGTGCTTCCACCATTTCTTCTGGTAGACTATTTATTGTACGACCAAAAACTCCACGTGCAGACTGTTAATATCAATCTGCAGTGCCTCCTAATACCATCTCATCTTTTGGTCAAAATAAGGCTGCAGACGTCTAGTCTCTCCCGAGAGCTGTGTGCTGTCCCATGCCTTCCATCCCTTTTCCCTGCTCCAAAGGGCACTGCAGCTCTCCCCTCTCTGATGTGTCCGGCTCTTTCTTGGGCTCACGCCCCAAGAAGACCTGACCAATGTGATCTCCAGGGAGATGCACAGAGGGGACTGCCCTGCCTTGCTCTTGGGCAGACTTCAAGAGAGCAGGGACCGAAAGCTGAGCTAGAGACTCTGGGAGGAATCGCGATGCAGGCGCATCCTCCCCTGGCTCTCTGCGCTGGGGATGTGCACTGCAATCGGGAGAGGAGTGGCAGCAACCGTCCAGACTGCGGCTGCTGCAGGGAGGCTTGGGCTTGCTCCAGTTCACAAGGAGGTCACCAAAAAGATTAACTCAGAGCTGGTTCCTGTCTGCTTCCAAATCCAAGAAGATAAAGACATGAACAAGATCAGACCAACCGTTCTCCCAGTCCTTGGCTCCAAGAAGCGGGTGAATGGGGGCTGTGTGGGCAATGCTCTGCAGTCTCAGGTGACTACCTGCAAGGGTTACAACCTCTCAGCTGCACCTCAACACCTTGGTTTGAACTCTTCTCTTTCCACAGATGCCTGTGCAGGCATCCAGTCCTCAGAGTAAACCCAAGAGATGGGGCAGCGTGGCAGCACACCCTTCTGTGCTTCCAACTTCTGGGTGACTTGACCTCAAATGACACGCACACACCCTTTGGTGCCCTGGGCAATTCCTAGATAACCAGCCCAACCAAACATTGCTCCACGCTGTTCCCGGTTGGATGGGAGCCCGGTGGCACCCCTGGGCAGGGAATCTCAGAGGGGCTGGAGGATTTTCCCTAACTCAGCACAATTGCTGCGGTAGCCGGCTGCCTGCCGGAGAGAGCGGTCACCAGCGCACTGCTTTTATTACATGCTATAAAACAGCAATTTCTTCCCAAGCCTCCTCGCTAATTACCCAGCCAGTTCTCTCATTTCATTTTATTACTGGAATTAACAACGAGTTCAAAGCGTGGAAAGCTATTAAGATGTGTGATTAAGCCACATTCAATTAGTTTCTACAAACAATTTAATTGATGTTGCAGATAGAATTAACAGAAGGTGATTGTGTGAATGGCTCCACTGGCTGCAAAATGGGAGATGCTTTCTCTCTAGCTCTGTGCAGCACAGCACAGCCTGGCCAGCGAAGCTGGGCTGAACCACATACGCCTTCCTCACGAGCAGAAGCATTTACTCTCCAAGGCTTTGAGAAAGTGGTAGGAAACCGCACCAGCCTCTTCATAGAACTTGCTCTTTTCCTGTCACTGAACACACTCACAGAAAGGTAAGAAAAATATAGATGCAACAAGGAAAGCTGTCCAGGGATCAGGCCTCCAAGCACTCCTGCCTTCAGCAAGAGCTGCTGCCCACTCCAGGCATCCTGCTTGCAAAGTCTCTGAAACCACTGACTGTTCCAGAGAGGAGGCAGAGGTGGCACCTGAGAGCAGGAACACACAGCTCCGTAGGACCCAAGCATAGGTCCAAGCAGATATGCTTCCATCAAGGAGTCACAGAACACGATTTCAGGGCTGGACCCAGCTCACCTGAGTGCTCTCTGTCAACCTGTGACTGCAAACCCACAATTTAAGCCTGACTCCCGGTGAGGAAACTTGAAAGTGGGGCTGGAGGTGCCAAGATTCAGATCCAGAAACAGGTCGAGTGATAAACACCCAAAAAACAGATGAATAGCCCCACCAGGAAGCTTTTGGTTGGTAAAATCAGAAGTACAACCCAGCCAGAGCCATGCAGTAATTTTCATCCGATGGGGCACAGTCACATCTGGAGCAGGTATGTCTACTGGAGGAAAAAGAAGAAAGGCAGGGCTGCTGATCCCTGGGGTACCTACACCCATCCCAAGGGGGGCAGGGAGATAATAGAGATGCAAGAGAAAAGAAGTCTAGGCAGGAATTGCCCTGAATCATGCCAAGGAAAAGCCATTGGGAACACAAAAGCAGCACAAACCCCCTCCAGGGCTTGAACATCCTGACAGGGGCTGGGAAAGACCCTCTTCCCACAGTGCTCAGCCATGCCCTCAGGGACCCCTCTGCTGCACCCTGAATTCTGCCATCCCCCAGACATGTGGCAGTACAGGCTGACCCTGAGCGAGGCAGGGGAGAAGCTGAGACTTCACATCTCAAGGAAGGAACTTCAGGATGCTGAGTGTCTCCTTGACTGAGGATCCTGCATACTTGTTCTTGCCAGCAGCTTACCTCACGACGGGCCCGCTGGCCTGAGAGCTGCTGCCACAAATGCAAGTGACAAAGAAGCACGTGCCCTTCCTCAGGAACACAGGTTTCATTAGTGACCCGGGCCGTTCAACCCTAACGTGCTCTGCTTGTGTCATCCTGTGAAAGGACATGGGAACTTGCTTCATGCCACAGGAGACAAACCCAGTGACAAATGCACTGCAGCATCTCCTGATTCACTCTAGAAGATGGGGAGGAGGGGATATAATGGGCATCGTGAGCAGAAGAAACCCCCCACAGTCCAGGAGGAAGCGGTCAGCGACCTGCTGCGCCACCTGGACGCTCACAAGTCTATGGGGCCGGATGGGATCCACCCGAGAGTGCTGAGGGAGCTGG
>WAAD01013644.1:60243-116499 GCA_013389945.1 Fregata magnificens | reverse complement strand
TCAGAGAAGGGCAACGAGGCTGGTGAAGGGACTAGAAAACAAGTCTTATGAGGAGCGGCTGAGAGAACTGGGCTTGTTTAGTTTGGAGAAGAGGAGGCTGAGGGGAGACCTTCTCGCTCTCTACAACTACCTGAAGGGAGGTTGTAGGGAAGCGGGTGTTGGACTCTTCTCCCAAGAAACTAGCGATAGGACGAGAGGAAATGGCTTCAAGTTGCGTCAGGGGAGGTTTAGATTGGACATTAGGAAGCATTTCTTTACTGAAAGAGTGGTTAGGCATTGGAACAGGCTGCCCAGAGAGGTGGTGGAGTCGTCAACCCTGGAGGCGTTCAAAAAAGGTGTAGACGTGGCACTCCAGGGCCTAGTTTAGGAGTCATGGTGGTGTTAGTTGATGGTTGGACTTGATGATCTTAGAGGTCTTTTCCAACCTTAATGATTCTATGATTCTATGATCCTCTTCTGGACCATGTCTTCCTCCAGGCTTCCTTCCTGCATCTGTCCCCTCCAAGCACATTGTAAACCAGATATCCAGAAAGAAGGCAAGGCAAGGCAGAGGGGCTTTGCTCATCAGAACAGCACACCGTTCACCAAAGCCTTTGTCAGCATCGCAGTAAAAAACCTAACACGATGGTAGGTGTCATGGTTCTTTTACCCAATTCTCAGGAAGGCAATGCCAAGGAGGGAGCATGCAGACCGACACCCCCCCCCACCATCCTTGCAGAAGCCAGAGCTGGGCAGCAAGCAGCTCTGCATTCTGTGGCCCACACATAATTAGTCCTTGCTCTAGGTAAACATAATAGGGCAACACAATACCTATCTTGGGTGCAAGGTTCAAAGTTTTCATTGAAACCTAGGGGAGGAGAGGCCCATCTTGTACCTTTCTTAGCAACGGGCTGTGGATCACCAGTAGCACCAGGTGGAAGCAAACCAGATTTTTGCTTGGGGCAATGCAGTAATGAAATGAAATGCTGAAGAAGTGCAGTAAGGAAAGGATGTGACATCAATCTAGATCAACCCCTGAGGAAGAAATGGTGTAAAAAGGAGAGAAACCTAGTGTGTAGCAGCATCATCTGAGAGCGGTTAAACAACATCCCAGAAATTACTCTGCCTCTACAGCTGATTGTAATAATGGCCTATGATGTCTCCGATGGAAATGTGATAAACCCACAGACGCATGTGAGCACACAAGCAGAGCAGGCAGCAGCAGCAGCCATTCCCTCCCAGTTTGGTTCTCTAAAGACCAAAAAATGGGGTTGCGAAGTTAGGGAACTGCAGAACCACAGTATGGTACAGGGATCAAAGACTAAAAGAAAAAAACTTGTTCTCAAAGCTCCCACAAATTAAGGAAAGGAAATGCAATGACTGGCTTTCCAGTGTAAGGATAGGAGGGTTAAAAGGCTCAGTGGCTCAGGAGCCGGACGACTGAGCATTGCAAGCCCATGAGTTAGAGATGCAGGGTTAGAAATGAGGAGAAAGACTCTGAGGCTCGGGGCACTCCAACACCCGTGTGTCTGAGGATATCGGGGACAAATCAAGGGCCCAGGAGCATTCAGGAAGCAGAGGAGCTGCAACACCTTGCTCTTCTCCCTTTAGCCCCGCAGAGCGCTCCAGCACCCCCTAAACCGCCCTCCGCCCAAACTCTACCCTGCACTCCCCAGCCGCTGTCTGGCTGTCCTGCAGCAGCACGTCCTCTCTGCAGAGGGTGCTGTGGCCTCAGTGTCACAGGTGTGTCTGTCCGTGGCTCACTGTCTCAGCAGCAAACTGTGCTCAAGAGGGAATGGGGAAGAAGTCATTAGCCCCACAGTGGGGAGGCGACAGAGATGGATGGGGAGGCAGCTGTGCGCCTGAGCCAAGCAGTGAAGAGGATCAGAGATGCATCGAGTGACAGCTCAGCTCGGCAGGCTCTGCACAGGCACCTCATCTCCATTACCCAATACCTAGCAGCCAGGAAAATTATTCCACACCCAAATGGCACCATCAGCCGTGGCTGCAAGGAGTTCTCTCCCTGCTCCTCACCCCAGATGCAGGGAGGCAGCAACCCCTGCTTTAATGGACTGAGCAAGGGAAACGGAGAAAAGAAAGATGCATTTACTTAGCATAATTCTGTGCAGAGCATGTTCTTATCAGCTTTTCCCACTCAGCCTGGCACTGCAGAGACAGTCTCCATGAGAGGGAAGAGGTTTTCTCCGGAATCTGGTAAAAACCAGCTCTGCTGAATACGCCTGCCCTGTTGAGGGCTAGTGCTGAACCTCCTTCTCAGGGCCCTGCTCCAGGCAGAGACTGGGGCTTTCATCTGCTGCCAAACTCTTCCCAAGCAACTCTCTGCGACTGTGGCATCTGCAAGAGGACCTGCAGCAGCAGCCATAGCATGAAGGAGGACACTGCTCTGTCCCACCCTGCTCCTCTACCTAACCCAGCACAGTACTTACATGCAGGCTGGGGTGGTAGGTGAGCACTCCGTTGTCACACAGCGTCACGTACTTCTTCTTCCACTCCTTGTTGAGAGACTTGCCACTGCGTTTGAGGAGAATGCCCTAAAAGAGAAGTGTCAAGAATCTCAGACCTTGTTTAGCCCAGGCACCTCCCGCTCAGCTCCAGCATTGCCCCTTCTAGAAGACTGGTCTTTGAAGAGACACGAAGATCAGGACTCAAGAAAACATCTTCTAGGTTGGCCTTCCCAACAGCATTTTCCCTGGGACTGGTTCCTCACCAACCCCAGCATGTCTCCACAGCCAGCCGCCCCCGGCCCCCCTTCTCAGAGAGGAGGGTCTCCACATGCCAATACTGATGCCCAGATCCTCCGAGGGACTTATCACATACTCTGCTGTCCCAAATCACTCCCTCTGGGCAACTCTTCTTGTGCTGAAGGACAGCACCAACACAAGGCAGAAGCGAACCTCACCATCAACTGACACTGCTTGCTCTGTTACCACCACAGTGCTCCCAGACCTTCTTCCACCACCAAAAGCACAGCCAGAGAGATGGTCAAGGCAAGGACAATTTGGGACAGGCAGCAGCCAATCAATGGACCAATGCTCCAAGATACAGGTCTCACAAGGGATGCATATTCTGTTGCCTGCTTGCAATTCTTTCTTAGAGATGTCAAACAAATGGAGCTAGGGACATATTTCAGGAGGTAGAGCAGGTCCTGGGCAGTTGAAGGGTCGGTTTACTCCCTTTCCCCATCAGGATTTTACATGAGACCCATCCTGTGGTCTTCAGGCACAGCACACTCCTAGGACCTGAAAATGATTGTGCTCACATGCCCTGAAACTCCCTCTTCCCACCAGCCCAACCCAGAACTAACCCAGAACTAACTTCTGTTGATCTGAACCAACACTCAGAGCTTGTGACCTCCTAACCCTCTCCCCATCCAGTTCTGCCTCCCCAGGAAATCTGCTTCTAGCAGCAATTCATCATGTACCAGGTAAGACCACAGGTGGAGAGGGAGAAGGAAGACAGGGCAAGAAGCCAGGCATAAGGGCTCTGGAGCAGGGAGCGGGCAGAGAACATCAAGTATTCTGCTGGCAGGGAGGAAAGGACAGCACAGGGGGACAAAAGTACAAATGAATAACAGAGTCTGGGAAAAAGCTGGATCTACCAACTGTCGGGCCCGGGCCCTCCGAAAGCACTGTCTGGACAGACATCCAGACTGGCTGTTCCTAACGTGGCAAAAATCTGGGCCCCAGGCCAGCACCTCCTCAAAAACCTGGACAGAAAGTCTCTGTCCTGCCAGCCTCGGCATATTTGGGGGCCCCGTCCCACTGCCTAGAGACTGAGGCTGCTGTGCCTGCATGATGGAAAAACACAACAAAAAGTTGTAGGGTTTGGCACATGCTGGGGTAACAATGCTGCCAGACATGACCATGAAATCAGCAATAAATGATGCAGAAAAGGCAGAAGTGCTCCAAGACCGCTTATGTTCAGTACTTGGGAAGCAAACAATGTGAAAAGTAAACGCCTCCTACTCATGCAAGGGAGAGAAAGTTAAAACAGAGCAGCAAAAGCTAAGCTGTGTTGGTGGCAGGATCTGATCCCTTGCCTTCAAGAGCTCCAAGAGAATTAGCTGAAGAGCTCACTCAGCAGTGGTTAAAAGGTGCTGATTTTAACATGCCTTGGAACATGGCAGCGGTCCGAAAGCTCATGCTTTGCCAAGATCCGTAAGGGAAAAAGCAATGACCCTTGTAATTACGGCCACTTAGCCGGACGTTTACACTGGGCAAAACTGTGGAAAAGCCACCGCAAGAAGTGATCAACAAAGAATAAGAGGACAGCAGTGTAACTAATGCCAACCAATGTGGAAACAGGTAATCAGAGAAGTTTGATGCTCCTTTTGGTAAGATCACAATATCTGATGACAACAGTAACTGTTGATTGCACCATTTTTACTTTTCTGTAAGGATTTTAACTGAGCAGCACACACCATTAAAAACCAACTGTACAAAATCCATAAAGCCATTAACGTATGGAGTAAAAACTGGTCAAGTGAAAGGTCTCAAAACGTAATCATAAACGAGAACAAGTGTAATCATAAATGGCAAACCCATGTCCAACAGAAGTACTTGTATAGAGGTCCAGCCAATCTGTTTTTGATCATACTATTTAATCAATGTCTTCCCCAAACGAGCTCAAAGAAAACACAAAACCAGAAAACTTGAAGGTAACGTAGAAACTGCACAGTGTAAATCACTGCAGTGACTGGTTGTTAACACAAATTGCCTCATATCATTTGGCAAACTGGGCTCCTGAGAACAGCGTGGATTTTAGCACAACTCATGCAAGGTCCTGCTCCTGGGAACAGACTGCCAGACCACCCTGCAGGGTGGGCTCTCTGCGCTGGAGAGCACCATTGCCAAGCAGTTCCTGAGCTCCCAGTGTTCAGTTAGTAAGGTAACTCAACCTGGCAGTGGAGGAGCAGTGGACTATCACGTTAGACAAGGCAGATGGTATTACCTCCAGGTGTGATATTATCATAGTAAAGCAGAGCTGGAAGAGCATTTGGAAGTCACCTTGTCACATCCCTCCCCACGGCAGGCACATCACTCCAACCTCTTCATAAAAAACGCCGGTGATGGAGACTGTGCTCCTCCCCACCAGAGACCAGACTCCGATGTTTCCTGCACCTCCACGATGAAATGGCAGCGCAGCACTTGTCCTGTCGTGGCGACCACTCAGAGCAGTCCCGTGCTCTCTGCAGCAGCCCTTAACATTATCTGAACACTGTGATTACATGCACTCATCTCTCCTCTGGACTCGCAGTCCCAAATCTGTCGCTCCTGCGTTGCAGAACGTGCTTCTGAGAGCATTAACCCGCTCGCCCCGGAGAGACTCTGGCTGTCCCAGAGCTCGAAGGGCAGTGTCCTCACCGGGACATGGAAGCCCACCCACAGCCTTACTGTGCCAGAGGCAAGACTGCTTCTCAGGTCTCATAAGCCATCCTCTCACACGCAGTGAGCGGTACCTACGTTTTCTCAACACCAGGACACGGCTGGCTCTGCTCTGGTTCTGACCTACACAAAATTGTCTTCTCAATCGTCAAACTGCCGGCTGAAGTTACAAAATTGGCTCAAAGTCACTGGGTGAAATCCTCTGGCTTCTGGGCATAATGATCCCCTCTGGCCTTAAACCTGCCTCAGTTCTACAGTCTGACCTGTCAATACATACTACAAAACAACTCCGGCTGCCTCTTCTCTCCGTGATGTGTCTTTGACTTGATACACCTTGGTGCTACAAAATACCTACTACAACACTTTCAGGCTGCTGCATCTCCTATCAAGCCCCAAAAATGTGTTGTCTGCAGAGAAGAGTTCAGCTGCAGTCAGTTCACCTACAAATCTGGAACTTCGCAAATTGAAACACAAGCAAAACCAGACCTGGAAACAGAGAATCGAGCACTGGCAGCCCATTTTTTCAAGCCAGAAGGCACAAGAGTCCAAAACTGGGAGCAACTACACAGTCTAAGTAAACATCTAATAAAATGGGGGGGAGGGGAAGGGGCCCTTAAGGCCAAACATTTGCAAGAAACAGCTGAATTGAAGGATAGAGCTCAGTTAGACTTGTTTGCTGCTGTATTGGAGATTAAGAGGCAGGGGACAGAAGCTGACAGGATTCCAGGTTTTAACGCTGTTGCTGTGCTGACTGCATCAAGGTTACAACTCCGTAGCCCAACTTCTTTTCTGACAGCAGAATGTGGAGGTTTGGCCCAGCAGTAGGCAGAGGACTCTGGTTTTCCTGGTGGAAAGCCCCTACAGCAGCTCAGAGAGAAGTGAGAAGTGGCAAGAAGGACAAAGCCAGGTGAAGCGCAGGAGAACGGGCCAGAGGCAGGCGCATCCCCACAGCTGAACTCATCCCCTCCACGCACGTCCTTGGCATGCTCCTCTGCATGCACCCCAGCGTGCCTCCTGGCCAGGCTCCTCAGGTCTGCTGAGACCCCTGCACCAGCACACGTTGCCACGCCTCAAGCTCCCTCTGCTTCTCGTGGAAAGATTTGCAAGAAATAACTTCCAAAAGTTTCTTCCTGAGTGTGGAAGTAATGCATGAAGGGAAGAAGCTGCTAGAGACAAAAGGCAAGAGTGCCCAACTACCGCCTTCTCCCCACTTTTCCTTTCTTTCCCGGCATTTTGTTGGCCAGCGCGAACGTCTGTGTTGTGTTTGGATTGTGGTGGTGCACAGTAAAAGCAGCAGCAGCAATATGCAGCGTAATGAAGCAGGGAGCAGCGATGGCCCCCAAAGGACTCGTTTACTACACAAATCTCCCTTCCACTCACTTTTTGCTAAGAATTTTAACACCAAACTTAATTGTAAAGTCGTGTATTGATTGGAAAATGCAAATGGCAATTTAAATGTAATCTAAGCTCCCAGCATGATCCCAGCTCCCAAGGAGGAGGAGTCACCCGCCTTGGGCCCTACTGGAGTGCATGGCCCAAACTGAGCCGGGCCAGGGACCTGGGGACCCCTGGGCTGCCTGTGCATTCAGTACAGCCTTCCCAGAAAGAATCTGGTACGTGTGCAATTAGAGTTCATTCCTAGTAACGAACAGCTGGGGAAGCTTAGTCTCCCGGCCTAATTAACCCACTCCTCAGAGACAAGCGTCCAGCTATGAAGAAGCTCTTCCAACCCTGCAAGACCGTCCGAACCTATGTATCACCGAAAGGACATTGCAGCAAAGGGATCCTGAGTCCACAGTGCAGAGCAGCCCCAGCAGAGGCACCGGCTGCCTCTGCAGCCTGGAAGGAGAGGAGGTGCTGTCCTAGGCCAGCCTTCCCAGCCATCAGACTTGGCTCTGTGCAGAAACCCAAACCGAGCGCCAAACAAGGTGGCCAGCAGTCCCTCATGCTAGTCCTCTTCCCGCAGAGTTCAGGAAGGGATCGTGCACCGGTCACAGTGATCACAGCCACAGGTATCATGGAAAGAGTCTGCAGGGCAACTACCCCTACTGCTGCCTTACATCACCCACTGACTTCAACTATCTTTAAGTAATTTAAGCATGCACCAGCCTTGTTCTTCCAAGCAGAGGAATCAAACTGCTCCCAAGGCCACAGCACCCCAAACACAGCATTTGTTGCCATCAGCCCAGCAGTGCACAGGCTGAGGGAAGTGATGCAGTCCGAAACTGGCCAAGCACCCAGGCAGAAGATCCTGCATGTTTGCCACTCTACAGCCCTCAAAATGACTGGCTTCTCTGCTCTTTTATGGCTGGGCAGGACCACCAGACCATGTAAGAGTAAAATGAGCTAAAGGCCCTGCTGTTTCACTGCCCTTCAAAGAGATGGCAAGCAACAAGATCTCCACAATCTTCCAGAAAGGGCAGGTCCATATCAGAGAGCAGAGCAATCATCACCTATCCTGAATCTTTGTGATATGGAGCTACAGCTCCTGAGAGTCTTTGCTCCTTTTCACATTGGTGGTACCAAGACATCGCTCCTCCTGGAGGGATGACCCAGAGAAGGGCCACAGCAGGGATGGTGCAGAACTGCAGCACTCTGATGTTAATCTGGATCTACCGCACTGCATGTTTACACCAAGCCCATCCCCCATAACCTGCATGTGGATATTGGCCTGTTTTCTCCTTTCGGAACAAAGCTCTGTGCCTTCCTAAGATGCTGTAGCACAACTGTTTAATTCAAGCAGTGGGAGCGCGGCAATTTCAGAGTGCCACAGTATCTCAAGAGACAGGTCACAGCAGTGCTCTGTGGCCTGAGCACTGCCTGAGGGCCAGCAACTCCAGTATGGTGTAACACAGTCAGTCAGAGCCCAGGGAGGGAGAGCCATTTGCATAAACTGGTGCCTACCTTTCCAACAAGACACCACTTCCCCCAGTGTCAGTACATGCTCCTGTAAAAAGACTGCCAGGATCTCCTCTGTGAAATGCCCTCCTGCAGCTTTGGCTACAGGAGCTGCCAGTCCTGCGCCCGGGCACAGACCCAGATCTCACAAGGTAATGTTTTGCTCTGGGCTCTCCTGGTGAGTTGCTGCTGTGCAAACTGGTCACTTCACTTAGGTCCTGAACCAGGCAAGTAGTTTGGCACCTACTTCTTCTTGCAAAGCACAGGAATGATGTGCAAGCTTTGTTTTGCTGACCTTGGCCTTTGTCTGTCTCAGTCCTCCACCTGTTCGACACGGTAACAGCACTGCTCTGCCTCCAGCATGGAACGACTTAATAATTACACTAAACCACTGCAATCTCCAGCAGACTGGACAAGGCCAGGCCCAGCTAGCAACACAGAGAGACACAGGAGCAGGTAAAGAAAGCATCTTACCCTGCTGAGTGAAGGGAAATCCTGGAGAAAGCAACCCAAGGGTCCAGAAACCAAAGGCCCTGGAAATGCTCCCATGACCAGACCTCCTGCAGTCAGCAGCACCGTTTTGGGGACCCAAGTCAGGTCTAGCTCGAGGCTCCAGTTGCTCTGCTCTCAGCCTCCCCTTCCTCACTGCAGAACAACTGCCCACTGCTTCTCCTGCCTGCCATGCTGGGCTGACTCAAAATCAGAGTGCACAGGCGCTGCCACCACAAACCAACTACCCACCATGCTGACTGGCAGCCAAAAGGCAGCACAAATGGCAGGAGGCAGGGCTTGGACTGTGCACCTCACAGCCCTCTAGGTCAGTGCTAGGTGGTGCTGGAATGGTCATGCCCATCGTCTCCAGCACACGGCCCCTACCAGAGGGTGTGCAGAGGCAGCCAGCTCTGCTTGGAAATGAGAGGAGCAGTGCGGACAGAGGGGCAAGCACCCCAGCAGCAGAAGCAGTGGAAGAAACAGTTAAAGGAGCCTTGATCCCTGCTCCAACCAGGAGATTAAAAAAAATGACTTGTGATGCACGAAGGCCCTTCCTGCTGGGGCTGTGCAAGCCTTTGGCACTCTGGAAGCAGAGCCCTCACGTGCAAGACCCTACAGCCCCTGCCCCGGTACCCGGCATTGCTTCCCCTGCCACTGGTCCCCTCCAACCCCAGAGCCAACCTGCAGCACTCTGCCCTCCCAAACGCAGCCCTCCTTCCAGTGCTGCTCCATTGCACTCCCCTGTCAGTGCCACTGACAACAGCCCTTTGCAAACCCTTCACATTATTACTGCGTGTACTGGAAAGGGCAGGAAGCTTTGGGAGCTCCAGCAGCAAGCAGGGTCTCTCCCTTTTGACCCACCACACCATTCCTCAGCCAGCCTGGCCTCACCGAGTCCTTCCCCGGGATCTCTTTCACCAGTGAATACTCAGCATGAAATGGTACCAGGGAGACAGCACCCGGTCGGGACACAGACTCTACCCTCCTGCCCCATTGATCAACGCTTCTGCAATGCAGAGACATAACCGGTTCCACGTGCACAGCAGCTCAGCTCTGGTAGTGTGTAGGCACACAGGGCAGAGAGAGGCCAGCTGGGGCCATGGAAAGAAAAATGGATTCGCAACAGGGGGCACAGGGTACAAGGCAGAGGCACAGCCAGGTGCTGCAAAGCACAGTATGGATGAGCCTTGCCAGTAGTGCAAGGAAATCCTGGTAGAAACACCATCCAGCCAATCCATACCACTTGGCCTGCTCAGATATTACCTATCACTGCTTTCCAGCTGATGGACATGGGGTCAGGCAACGCTCAGGGTCAGTTCCAGGCAGCTCAAGCTTCCCTGGAAGCCAGGAGGCAGGAGCTGAAGACACCGCTGCCAGGGCAAGTGGCTGCCTCCCTCTGATTCATGACAGCTCATGGTGCGAGCACCGTGCTCGCTGCTTTTTGCCAATGCCCATGATGAGGAGAGCCTCCCTGTCCTGCTGGCAGGCAGGCGGGCCGGCGCGGAGCCCAGGCAGGAGCAGGAGCAGAACGGCGCAGGAGAAGAGCGCTGCAGCGGGGCGGGGGGCTGCAGCTGGGGGTCGGAGAGCGGGCACAGGGCGCGGATGCCCTCTGCTGGAACCGCTCCGCCAGCCGGCCCGAGCAGCCCCTGCTCCGCACCCAGCACCTGCACGCGGCGCGGTTCCACGCCAGCACCTCCGGCACAGTGCTCATCAGGCCCAGGCAGCTGTGCAGCCCCCAAGGTGCCTGGTCGGCCAGGCCAAGGGGCACCCGGCTCCTCCACGCTTTCCCGTGCCTTGTGCCGAGCGAAGGCACCCCCAGTCCACACCGTAAAGCCTTGTGGCACCTCCCCAGGGAGCCTGCTCTCACATGGGGGTGAAGGGAGGAGGATCGAACCTGCTTCATGGGAATGGCCCGCCCGCTGCCGATACTGTCCGCTTTACACTCTGGCACCTTCTTCTCCCGCTCCGGGTCCGCGCCCTTTCGAGACTGGAAGAGAAGAGACACAGGTCTGTTAGAGACAGGGGCACAGGAGACGGAAACACACGGCCCCACCATCCCGAGCGGGCTGCCAGACCAGACCACACTCCCCCAGGCCAGGTCTCCCAGCGCATGGAGAAGCCAGTGTCTCACCCGTCCCCTCTAGGGACACTCCAGACCCAGCCTCCCCACCACCTGTCCCCTGGCAAGCTGTCCTCTCCCCCCACAACCGCAAGCAGAGCTGTCCTCCTAGCAGAACGGGACTACCTCTGACCCCCCTCCCGCGGGGGCACACAGGACATGGCGACAGACAGAAATGGCATGGGATGCAGGTGGAGCATGGATGGAAGCAGGAGAGGCTAAGGCAGTGAAGGAACTCACACCTCTACTAATCCAACAGATTTATTCTGTTAACACACTTGCACCATACAAAGTAGCACAGGTCACTGGGCAGAGATACCAGCCCCTTACAAAAGAGCATGGACAATAAATATCTATCACACGTCTAGAGAGTTGAGAGCAAAACCCGCCAGCCCCTGAGGGTGGCTGCGGTGAGAGCAAACTCCAATAAATACAATATGAAATATACAGTCTGTTGAGCAGAACTCATTCAAAGTGCTTAGGACAGAGGAAAATATCAAGTCATACACGGCATGGAGCACAATCAATACATTCAGAATCACAACAATGGCAGAAGGGCAGCGGCAGCGTCTCTCTGGAGCGTCCTACACACCCCCTCAGTCCGGGAGCGCCCCATGTGCTTTGGATCAGAAAGGGACACGAGCCCCACAAGCCTGGGACACCGATTCACTTGCTTTTGGGCCCAGAACAAAACAAAGAGATTGAAAGAGAAGAAAACTAAAGAGACATAGATGGCTGCTCTGCTGCGAGGAGGAAGAGGAGGAGGAGCAGGAGTCCATGCAGGCTGCAGGAGGTGCAGTAGGGAGGAAGGAGCTGAGTGCTAGCGGCAGGCGCTAACAGCAGCTCCCGCAGGCAGCAGCAAAGCGTCTTTTGGCCCATCCAGCTCCACTCGCTGCTGTCGCCCGGTCCCGGTGGGTCTGCAGGTCTTCCCATCCCATGAGGGTCGTCCGCCTGGCATCCCCGAGCATGGAAAGTGCCTAGACAGCATCCAGCAGGCCCAGAAATGTCCCAGCTTAAAGTGCAGGCGCAGGCCGTCTCAGCGCTTCCTAGACTTTACATTGGGGGGATTTAAAAGGCTCCTGCGTGTCTCCGAGGGGGGGACCCATGCTGGCTGGAGGGCGGGCGAGCCTCTAATCTTAGATCAATCCCAGTGCCCATCCCTTATCCGGCCCTGGAGAGGCAATGAAAAGTGAGAGAATTTGTACAGAGGTGCCGTGTGTAACCACCTGGATCTTCTAATTTGGAAGGAGTTGGAAAGGCCTTTTTGTTGATGAAAAGTTGGAAACAGTGGCACATATCTGCAAATATCGAAAGAATAAAGAGTTTGGCAAGTTATACTCAGAACACGGACACGAGTCTGTCAGCGATGGGTGCCAGCGGACAGGCAGACAGACAGGCCACGGAGCGAGGTGCCGGCGGCAGCAGCAGTCGGGGTTTGGGCTCCAGCTAGCGGGGATGGGCTGGGTGCCTCTCGGGCAGAGTCTGTCTCCACCTGGTGGTCTCCGGCACGCAGACCCCCGCCTCTGCGGCGGCGGGGTGCGATCCGGTGTGGGGAGCAGGAGGGGAGCGAGAGCAGGAGAGGAGGAGGAGGAGAGGAGGGGACGTGAAGGAGCCAGGCACAGCTCAGAACTGGGGCTGCAGCTGCTCCCAGAGCTGAGCGGAGCATGGCCCTGCCCAGTGCTGGACCTTGGAGAGGCCCATGCCCACCTGGGGGGACCCCACAAGGACGGGGGCTGCTGGCTACACCTATGCTGCCTGCCTGGGAAAAGGTAGTGGCAGAGAAACAGCCTTCCCTTCCCTTCTCTACTCTTCCTGACCCTGTCCCACTGCAGGAGGAGGTGTCGGGAGCTGCTGCTGCTGCCATGACCAAATGTGATGAAGACTTCAACGTGAGTCATGTATGTGCACCAGCACAAGAGCAAGCAAGTGAGCGTGAGCCCCAGCACCACGGCGACTGAGCGCGAGCCTAGATGAGCACAGGTGAGCCCCACAGCAAGAGTGAGCAAGCTTGAGCCCAGAATGAGCAAGCGAGAGCCCTAGACAGATAATGACGTCCGCAGCAAATAAGCGTAAGCCCCACAGCAAGCCACCCTCCTCCTCCCCCCATGAGCGTGTGCCCACACCAAGTGAGCTGAGCAAGGGGCTCCAGGAGGAGTGAGAGAGCATGAACATGAGCTGACGGCGAGTCCAGAACCCATCGGCGAGCAGAAGGATGGGTGGCAGTGCATGAGCGCCCACGTGCACTGGTGCACAGCAGCAAGCATGAGCAAGAGAAACGGCGGGGAGGGAGGAAAAGCATCCATCAGCACTTAAGTGTAACAGTAAGCATGACCATCGACAACAGGAGACCTACAGGACATCTTCAGGGAGGCGTGAGCACACAGAGGAAGGGAGGGCTAGTAAGGAAACAACCATGCGTCAGGAGCAGTGGATCCGCTGCAAAGGAGGGAGGAGGTGCCCCTCTGGGCTAGGAGGAGGAGGTTGGCGGGGGACAGCCTACCTGCCAGGCAGCACAGGGAGCAGGGATGAGCAAGTGCGCTGGGGAGGGGCTGGGAACACGTGCATACAGGGCACTGGGAGGTGTATGAGATGCAAACGGCGGGGAGCACACAGAGCATTCAGGACATCAGAGCAGATGCTTCCAGGATGTCAGAAGCTGGGGGAGATGGGTACACTCCCAGCACAAGGAGTTGGGGGAATGTGGGATGCCAATAGTGCAGTGAGAGGGATGGGGCATGGGACATTGTGAATTTATGTGGTCTGGGTCCAGCGCAATGGCGGCTGTTCACACAGGGTAACATGGTGCAACACGTACAAGGACTTTGTGGTGGCCAGTTCCACAGACAGCAGACACAGGTGTACTGAGCAATGGTGGCTGGAAAGCACATTTAGATGGGGAGGAGGAGAGAGGCCTGAGCCCAGCACATTTACAGGGGCACCAGGGGGAGAGGAGCACATTTATATGGGGAACAGAGGCTATCTACGCTAGACATGGGGACTAGGAGTATGTGTGCACTAACAGCAAGGGGGAACTCATGGGCTGCACTAACAGCGAGGGTAAGTGTGCGGGCAGGACTGTGTGCACGCTGCGTGGACAGGTGTGTGCATGGTGTGAGCGCGTGCTGAGAGGCAGGCTGCAATTCAACCAGCAGAGATAATAGCTGCAAACATACCCTGCACCACCTGGGGCCCGTGGCTTTGCTGGCTCCCTAATGCCACCCCTCCCTCCAGGCCCCACAGCAGTTCCCAGGCGCGCTGCTCAAGTCACACAGACGCGGGGTTTGGGTACCGGAGTGAATGGGGCCCGATGCCACGCGCTGGGCTCTGCACGGCACCACCTGGCACAGCACAGCTGGCACCAAACAGGAGGCCCAGTCGCCAGGGGCTTCATGCCACACTCAGGGGACAGGGCCCCAAGGAGAGGAACAGCAGAGGTCACTGGTGCTGTGCAAGCACAAAGTGCAGCTCTCCCCAGTAAAGATCAGGGAGCTTTGCTCACGCACATGCACACACACTATACACGCACACACACAAGCATACCCCATGCACACTCCTACGTGTGCAAGGAATGGCTTGCTCTCAGGCACTCCCCCATGCACACCCACACCCACCAGAAGCAGCACCACAGTCCCCACACACGCAGAAGGCTCCCTCCCTCCCTGCTGCACACGCACACTCCTGCGGGGAGACCCCCCCCCCACGCACCCACTCTGTGTCCCCTGCCACCCGTCTCTCCCCGGCCAGCACAGCAAGGTTCACCTAGAGACTAGTGCACGAAAGCCTGTGGGGCGAGACTGCTGTGGATCCGACCCCTTCCCTCTCCTTGCCTGACCCTTGGTAAACTCATCCCAAAGTTCCTCTGACCCCAGTGTCACTTACCGTGAATATGTTGGAGCGCCGCTTTGACTGCTTGCGGATGGGGGTGGGTGTGTTGGAGGCAGCAATGGTCTCAATCCGCAGCTCCCGCTGGCTGATGCTAGGTGTGGAGGGCACAGAGGAGGAGTAGTCACTGAAGGCTCCTCCACCATTGGTGGCCTAGGACAGAACGACATGGGACAGTCAGACAGAGACAGGCAGCTGCCCAGGGGCACTGACCTTCCACCTACGCAGCCTCGCACACGGGGGGCAAGGAAGTGCAGCACGGGACTGGGACAGGGGAGACATCCTACGCCATGCACTGCTCCTGCCTAATGGGGGATCTTGGGAAAGCTGTTTCCCTTCTTTCTGCTTTAGTTTTTCCACTGGTAAAATGTTAAAATTCTGAAATTGACAGCGAAGAGCAGCAAATGGACAGACACCTGACTGTTTGCTGTTGGCCCAGGGAAGCCCTTTCAGACAAAAGCCTGGAGCAAAGGCACGGACCACGCAGCCCTGAATAGCAGCAGCTGGCTCTCTTCTCAGAGGGGCCTGGCTGGGGATACTTCAGTGTGCTCCCTCTCCAAAACACAGGCCCGGTGCAGCTATCCCTCGGACAGTCTGCTGGTGAGAACCCTCCTCTCCGCAGAGGCCATTGGACATGAAGCTCCGAGACAGCCCAGAGCCTGCCTAGCTCCAAGTCCCACTTGGTCCCTTCCCTGTCTCACGACGACAGCTACGATACCAACGGGGATGTGTGTCCCTATGACTCAAGCCCTTGCCTTTCCAGTGTCCTGAAGCACGGGGTGCCACAAGCCAAGCTCACGCTCTACGTAACATGCATCTCTGCCACTGGTTTGAGGTTTACCCAAGCAGACCCCAAGGGTGACACACACCTCCTGGGCCTGTGGACCATTGTGGCCTTGGCTGCAATGGCCCATGTCTGGGAACATGTGGGACAACGTGCTGCATCTTCACTAACAAGTCACTCGACTTCAGGGAGAGGGGGAGATCTAACTGTGCAGTTTGTGCAACCATCTCAGTGACGCTTTTCTTTCAGACAAGTAGCTGCTTACTCCCACTCTGCTCATGCAAGCTCTGTGGGCAACAACCTAGAAGTGAGCTTACAAGAGGTCCCAAGGAGCAACACCTGCACAAAAGCATTTCAGATCTGCAGCTCAGGATGTCTTACTACGACGAGGCACATGGCAGCCTGCCTGAGCTCTCTTTGGCTGTTCTGCTGATCTTTGAACAGTATTTCAAAAATATATTGAAGAAGCTGCCCCTAGAAGGCTAGGAGAGCTCTAGCACCCCTTGCAGGGAGCAGCCTCCTTCCTCCCAGTTCACATGCTCACAGAGCAGTGGCATCCAACAGCCCCGAGACTTCCTCCACTCTCACCTACTGCTTAGACCAGAAAGTGCAAGCATGTGCGGGATGAGGATCTGCCAGAGGTGCTCACTGAGAAAACACCCACTTGCACACGCCATGCCCGGCGGGATCTGAGCCTTATTCAGAGACAAGCAGTTAAGAAACATTAGAAGTGTGAAAAGAAGCTGTGCAGGCAGAGCAGCAACCACGACCCACACCCCAGTCTCTTAGAAAGGATGCAACTTTCACTCAAGCTATGGACTGCCTTGTCTCTTGATGAGAGAGAGGGGAGAAGACACACCAAAGAGAACTTCTTTTAAGAGAGGAAAGAGCTGTCCAAGAATCAGCCCAACTTCTTCCTCTCTGAAGCAGCGCAAGAGACTTCTGACTGAGGGCAGCTAGGTGTGCCACAGGGAAATCCTGCTCCGGAAGGACTCTGAGATGGACCTCCTTCACAGCCACATTCGGGGAGCTGATAGCTGCTTCTAGGAAATTACAGTGCCCCTGCTTGCCAGGGCTACCCCAGGCTCCAGAGCAGCTCCACAACAGCCTGCCTGCAGCATGGTATCTGCTGCCTGGAGTCAGAGCAAAACACCCTTCCACAGCAGAGAGGTGAAGCCCGTGGGGAGGCACACTGCCCTGACAAAATGTCCTTGAATGCCACCGCCTCCAGGTGGACCTGGAAGACCCTAAACCCACGCTGGAGACAGGGCAGCACCAAGTGACAGATCCTCTGCAGCCTGCCCAGCTCTCTGACGGCTCAGCAGGGAAAGGGAGCCTCGTACTGAAAGGGACTCATCGGGTTGAGCTCCTACCTGCCGCCAGCCTGGCAGCATCCGTGGCTCAAGCTGAGGAGCTGCAGGCCACGTGGCTGCTCTGTGGCTTTCAGGAAAGCCTTGCTGTGAGCAGGTGGCCTCCCTGCAAGTCTGGGATTCGGAGTGTCCCAAGCCTGTCTGGAGACAGGAAAGCTTCTGGCACCCTGAAACGCAGAATGAGTGGGAACCTGGTCTGCTTGTACTTCTCTGCGTGTAAAAGAGGCCAGGCACTCCGTCTGGAGAAGTGAACGTTGCCAGGGAGCTTCTCTGGAGGCTGTCCAGCTGACAAACCCTGGGCTGAACAAAGGAGTTCTGCTGTCATGTCCCAGGGGAGGGGGGACCACCAGGGACATGGGGACGCAAAGTAATGTGCCACCCTGCCAGCGACTTCTGAACCATTAACAGAGACAGCTCCTGCAAACCGTGGATTCAAAACTGCATGAAGAAGTGTTCCGCAAATGCTGTGATGAAGGGACAGATGCAGAAAGCTAGGGCTACCAAGTCGAGAAGAATTTGCTGAGACAGCTCAAGCTTAGGATCAGGCACAACAACGCATGTACAATCAGTATTTAATTGATGCATAATGTGTGAACCATGCCAAAAAAAGAAAAACGTTCAAACTGTGAAGGAAGAGATGGCCGATGCTGCAACACAGAGAACCTGCTACCCAGGAGGGTGAGCCAGGCAAGGCTGCCAGGAGTCCAGAAACCACTCTGAGGTACTCTCCTGGCTAAGCTCTGGATATTTCAGTAACCTTGTCAGCACATTTATGAAGCTACGACTGAAGGAAGGATTCAGTTCAGAAGAGGCTGTAGAGTTTGAGCTGCTGCCATAGCAGTTGGGACAAACTCTACGGATGTTAGGTGATGGATGCTAAAACTCCTAGGAAGAAATCTTGCTAAATTGTAGTTTATATTTTACATACTCCCTGTAACCTCGCTTGCAATTTTTGTCTGGCCAGAATAATTTTCCTTAGCCTATAAGTTTGCCTAGTGTTGAAGACAAGCCGAGGTTACTGTCTTTCTTGAGCGACAAAGGACACAAGCATTTGAGCCTGCTGGTGTCCCACAGACACCCAAACCTCAGGAAAGGTACTGGGGCTGAAGCATGTCTTGCACCAAGCTACAAAGGCTAATGTGAGGGCTGGTACCATCCCATGAGTCTGGGGACAGAGGAGAAATTCTCCCAAAGGCAGACAGCAGTACAGCCTCCAGCTACACAGGCAATCCCGAGCCACCGCACCGCTCAGCTGAAGCAGACTGCTCCAAGACTTCAGTAGGGATCCAGGGACCCAGAACAAATTGCAGGGATGTGGGAGAACCCTAACAAGATGACAAGTCTGGGCAAATATCTCATTTTTGCTCCGGACAGCTATTTTGCTGATCCACCTGAACAACCACCTGTGGTTGCTATTGAAATCTAAGAACACAGCGGAAGCTGAAAACTTAGTAAAACACATGTGGGACAAATCTTTCCTGTTAGTGTTTAATGGGTGGATATCATGAACTTCAAAGAATGTTGATAGTGCCATAGGGTGCCTGAGCAGGGAAGAACTCTACTGAAGTTAAGATGTAGTAACTCTTGGCGTAAAAAGGCATGAGGCAGAACAAGGAGCGAAATTTGGGAAGGGCCCTGAACGGAAGAGTGCAAACAAACAGCAGCCACCAACTCAGCATCTGCACAAGAACAGGGAATAAGCCAGAGGAGAGTACAGACCATGAAATGGAGGGCATCACAAGCTGAGTGAGCTACAGGACATGGGCTTCCACGAGGAAATGCAAATGCCTGTTGCTTCAGCTGCTGAGACACACACGCTGACTCAACTCTGCTGAAACGCGCTGTGACAGGCAGGGAAGCACTCATTACCAAGCACAGGTGAGCTGCAGTTTGTGTTTCATTTCACTTGCAAACTTTAAGTTTCCAGTCCTTTCATCTGCTCTCTTACTAAAGTCTCAGTAAATGCACTTCCCAGTGTCAGCAAAGAGCCCGTGCAGGATGGCAGACCAAGGCCATCAGAGTGAAGCTAGGACAGTGGGCGGCCCTGCACCAGGAAGGCAGCTGAGCAGGGCCGGGCATGGCCAGGCACCCAGGCAGCGTGGCAGGGCCCGGCAGCAGCTCCCAAGGCCTGGGGGACTACACAGTTCACTCCACCAGCCTGCAAAGCTCAGCGTGGGGTGCCTGGGTTACCTCCTGCCAGCTGCTGGGAACGAATTCCCTGGCAGAAAGACAAACTTCCATCCCACAGCAAACAGACAGCAGTGATTCATCCCGCAGCCTGGGGTACTCCTAAAGGCATCTCTGAGTCCCTGAAGAAAGATGGAGAAAGGGGTAGCAACAGTAAGGAATTCAGGTGGAATAACTCTGCGAGTACTGCAAGCATCCACTGGCCCAAGAAACTCCCACCCACCCTGCAGGCAAGGGACAGGCAGCTGCCAGAAGGGAGCAGGGTGGAAGTCAAGGCCAAGCCAAGGAACAGAGCTCCCAAAGCCATCTAACCTGCTCACCCAGCGACGGGTGCAGGCAGGACACAGGAAAGGAGAGCCAGAACCAGCAGGCAAGGAAGAGCTTTCCTTGGGGGTTGCAGGGCCCTAGGGGATCCAAAGTGTCTGTTCAAACGGGTGCAGATCCGCATTCCACAAGCCGCTGGGAATGCCCAAGGGACAGACCTGGCGTCCCCAAGGGAGCGTGCAGGACTCTCAGGGCTGGCCTTGGCTCCTGCCATGCCAGAGGACCAGGGAGATGCTGAACACAGTACTCAGGGTCACAGATCTGACAAGCATGTCTGGTACACTCGTGAGTGCTGGTGGAAAACCCTGACCACAGCTGACCTGTTACTACAGCTCCCTTCCTCTATGCCTTGATGGGAGCAGTGTCCTCTGAGGCACCAGGCACCGCTGCGGAATAAAAGCAAAAAACCCCAAGATTTCCAAAGACAGAAATGAAACCAGGGCCTTTGGCTGGTTCAAGAACAGTTTCATAAAGAGGTTCATCCACTGTGCAAGGACACCAAAACACCTCACACAGCACTGCTATCGCAGAGCCCTGCCAATTTGGGAACATGGCACAATCATGAAGGTTTGGAAACCAGCCACCACCTCACACCAGGAGAAGAAAGTCCTCCAGACAGATGGGTGACAAAATCACCAGGGTCGTCTGGGGTCTCTCCTCTGCCAGTAATTGCAATACACTGGCCAGACTGTCAGGAGACCAGACAAGCAGTGGCCATTTCCAAAAAAGTTAGTTTGGCTCATCTAGTAGCATCAAACTACTTCCAGAAAAGATGTTCCCAGAACTAGGATGAGAGACAGGGCTGGACCCCAGCTCCTGCCTGCTGTAAGCAACCCTTTGTGGGGACCACTTGTTCCCTCTTCCAGAAGACAAGTGCCTTCTTCATTGACAGCTCCAGAAGACAGAGCTGTCCCTGCCCGCACGGGCCAGGAGACCGGGCACCAAGCAGAATGTCCTTCTCATCTTAGATGGCACCACTGTCTCTCTGGGCACAAAGCTATGAAGGGAACCAGACCTCAACCACAGCTACTGGCAGAGGGGAAGTGGGACGATCCAGAGGAAAGGGAATGCTATTGCTAACAGTCGTCAGAAAGGCAGCCAGCTAAGGGGAACGAAATGCTGCCCGAGATGCCATAACTGCCTGGAAGGGACAGAGCAATGCTGCCACCACACACAGCCAGCAGCTGCAGGCAACACCTTG
Organism: Fregata magnificens; assembly: GCA_013389945.1. Lineage (NCBI taxonomy): Eukaryota > Metazoa > Chordata > Aves > Suliformes > Fregatidae > Fregata > Fregata magnificens. The sequence goes on along the minus strand of WAAD01013644.1, from coordinate 95,858 downwards.
ACACCCAAAACCAGGCCCTGCAAGGACAGAGCACGGTACAGGCTCCCAGGGGCTCCTCCTGGCCAAGCACTCAAGATGCAAATGCCAGTCCCGCTGTTCCCACAAGCGGTACTGAGAAGAAAAAGAGATCGTTCTGTCGTAGTGTGTGTGTCTTGCCTGCGTACACCAAGACCTAGCTGCAGTACAAGGCAACCAAAAGCTCCTAACTGTATTCTTTGTCTGGCTTCCTTCCATCTCATGTCCACGTTAAATCCTGTGTTCCCAAACCCTTCCTTGAGATCCTTTTCCCTGTGCCAGTTCCTGCTCTCTTACTTGCGAAGGCAAGTAAGAAACCTTGGCGAGAGCCCCATACCCCCAGGTAGGAAAAGACAGAACACGGCACTACTTTGCAAAGACCTTGTCACTCTCTTATTCATCCTTCCTGACAGCGTACAGTCTGTCCACCTCCTCCCAGAGCTGACCCACAAGGTATCTCAGTGCCAGGAGCACAGGACACCTCCCAGGAGCAAGGCCACCATCACCGAGCCCCATGAGAGGCTCCAGCACTTCTGCAGTCCAGACCTGGAGAGCAGCGCCCAGCAGGACTCTGGAGCTGTCTGCACCCAGCTGTCTCCTACATTAGGGACAGCTGCTCCAGCTGGAGACCATACCCTTTGGTGTGTCACCACCATCACAGTGCACTCCTGAGCAGTGATTCTGGGCTCTTTTGCATCCCTGCTGCAATAACTGCCTGGTCACTGTGCTCACTATTGGATGTGCAATTGATGCAGCAAGCCCATATGCATCAGAATGTGTGGGCTGCTCTGCCCAGGTCCATGTTAGAAACATCAGGAATCAGTGAATCTCTGTTTCTCAAAGCCAGTTGGATTTTCTCTGAGGACAGCGGGAAGCAGTTCCAGAAGCTCATTCCTGAGCCCAAGCGAGAACAGGGAAATACTTCACAGCATTTTACAATCACTCACCAGTTCCATTACTTCATACTCTATTTTTAGGAGAAGTGCTTTCTGTGATGGAAGAGAGATGTGTAAACACCACTGCAAAGATTACTGCAGCAGGTCACTGGGAACCAAAAGGGTTTGTGGTTGAGCCACAGAAGACCCAGGGAATAGAAATTAACTTTGACCCTCGCTGTGGCATCCAGGTTTGCTGAGGGCGGGAGGGACACAGCATTAGACAGGCACAGAGAATGTACGGGGCGGGGAGGACAGAGGGAAGAAGCTCCAGAAGGACACAGCCTATCATTGTTGCTGACTCCGCTACAACCCAGGTAATCAATAAATATTTCCTGCTTAGAAAGGCCTCCCAGTTAGCTGCCATTTCCTGTTAGCTGCATGCTGCGTTACTTCCCTTCAACAGCTCTGGTTTCCCACCAGAACTACCTAGGTCCCTCCAGCAAAGCCCCAGAAGCACAGCAAGGTACTGAGAGCAAAGGTCCTCTCTCAGAGCCAAGGAGCCAGCATTCACCTCCACACAGACATCGTCTGCAAACTGGGCTGAAAGGTAAGTCTGCAGGAAGGAAAAGAAAGTAGGGAGGTTTCTGAGCAAATACCTCTAACAAAGCTCATGACACACAGTTAGAAACCTCTTCCGATGCCGAAATTTTGCTTTCCCCTGGCCAGTCTTAAATCCACCCCTTTTGTTCTAGCACCTTCTTTTCTTAAAAAGTTCTTTCCTTTCACAGTGGTGTATTTTAGAGGTCAGGGTTGGTCCATTTCAGCCTTCACTTTCATAAGCTAAACAAGCCAAGTGCTTAACTTCCTCTTGCGTCAAGGTCTCTCTCTTTTCCCTCCCACTCGCTTTTTGCTGTTCCTACACCAGTTTCAATGCATACTTACATGAGCGACTGGANTACATGGTTTTATCTTCACTACAAACATGTTGCCCGGCACAGCAAGTGCCGTTAGTACATATTTGTTAGGGCCCTTTTCTCATACTTCGGACATTGAACAAAATATTAAACAAGTGTTCAGCTCCTCCCTGAGGAACGCTGCCCTTGGCCATCTTCCACACCGCTCCCCCTTTCAGTACAGACTGCCTCTCCTTCCCAACCAGTCTTTGACTGTTTATAATTTGTCTGCTAATAAAATCCTCAAATTACCAGATACACTCAAATCTGCATTTTCCCTGGACTTTGCTCTCCACCTTGGACGCGTCCTATTAAATGTCTCAAAAAGCACCCATATCCAGACATACTACAAGGCATGGTATGGCTGTGTATGTTTTGCAAGCAGCTGTGCTCACTCTGCTTGCATCGCAAGCTCGCTGGACACAAACAAGCTCTGATCAGAAAGCTATGTAGCTTCATCGGGGAGCTCTTGCTGTCAGCAGGGCTTAGCCTATTCGCTTGCGCACAGAGACTTCATCTGAACTTGCTGGTGCCCGGGTGACCTGGAGCACCAGGGATCTGGCACAGGTCTCTGCAAAAATCTGTACACACCTACTCATAGCCCAGCTTTAGAAGCCTATACAGTCAGGTATAAACTTCATGTGGGTATTTAAAAATTACGTAAGGCTCCAACCAGTGGCTGCAGACAGTACTCAGGCTTGTACAGGAACAACCTCCCCTGTGGTGGTGTACCAGAAGCCCTCCCGGGGCTCAGAGGCTCAGATACATCCTAAGGTTCAAAGTCAATCCCCTTATGAAAAATAGTGTCAGTCTGGCAGAATTTGTTTTGCTAAACTTGCTTTGCATTTTCTTCAGTTTTACATGCTTCTCTGAGTCCTTAGCTACTCTTTTCCTCAAAAACCATTTCAAGCATGGCTCACTGTTGAGGCAACCAAGGGGCTCACAGCTGCTCTGGCTATGTCATCCCCCTTTCATAAACCCAGCTGCTACACTTGCTGTTCCTCAGCCTGACAGCACCGTGCGACAGACAGATCTCCTGAAGCCCTCGCTACAGATCCTGTGATTTCATATGCCAGGTGCTTCAGAGCTGGAATCTGTTGGCTTCACTGCCCCTGAGGAGAGAGGTCTCATCAGAGAGCCAGCTCAGCATTTGTGTGGGTGCTGGCAACTACAGCAAAGCCCTAATGCAATTAGGCGGCTGCCCAAAGGATCTCTTTCACCAGCCACTCACTGTGGCAGCCTGCTTTGGTTTCTGACCTGCCCCTCCTGCATCAGTTCTGCTTCTCCAGAGTCACAGAACAAACACCTCCAGCTTCACCATCCTCCCAGCACGGAGACCTTGGCAGTCCCTGCCAAGCTAGCGCTGTGCCAGAAGAACTGCACAGAACCCTTCCTCTGGCAGAGGGGAGGAGAACCTCCTCCTCCTCTGTGCTACTTCTTCAATTCACCACTGAGTTCACCCCTCCACAAATACATCCCCTAAGAAGCCCACCTGTATATGCATGGAAGACCATCAGCTTCCCACTTCCAGGGGGAGCAGGACCGTGGGCAGCTGCGTCCACCCAGGCTTGCCTGCCTGGCCAGGGCAGCCAGACCGAGGTCCCTTTCACAGACCTCCTTCTGCTCTGCCCAGGAGCTTCCCTGCAGACTGCTCAGGGCTCTGCTGCCAGTGTCTGTAAGAAGCACACCACAATCTTTGGAGGCCGTGAGCCAGACCCAATGGTTTACACAGAAGCTTGACCTCAGAGCAAGCATCAAGCTGTCCTGGGCTACAGACAGAAGCTCCAGGGTGACAGCCACTCTGCTCTTTCCAAACGCTACTCCAGGGCTGTAGTACGAGGCTAAAGCCAGGCTAAACGCGCTGTGTAGTGAGTGACCTGAGGGGGTGTGGAAAAGCATGTGGGGTCCCTGGCTTTCCCTGTTCCCGTTTCCCACCTGGTTGATGTGAACAGAAGGAATGGAGGCCGCAGAGACAGACGAATGGCTGGGTGAATTGGGCAGGGACTTGCAGGGACCGATGGAAAGCTGCTGTTTCTTCCGTAGAGCCACCACCTTCTGAGCCACTGGAAAAAGGGAGAAAGGGACAGGGTCAGAGTCCAGAAAGCAACTTTCTCCACCCGTGGATTTCTGGAGGGCTTCAGTGAGACCCAAACCCTTCATCTGACTGATGCCAACATCTGGGGCTCAAACTGCACCACCCTGTATTAACAGGGAGGATTTTTGCAGAACACCCAACCTCGCAATCCCCATTGCCTGCCGCTGCCATGCAACCCAGCTGCAAGGGACAGCGTTTGCCCATGGCTGTTCCAGCAGGCAGCAGGACAGGCTTCCCATGCTGGTCACGCTGAGTCCCTGATGGCCACCCGCTCTCGTGGGTCTCACACAGAGCAGTGACTTGAGCCCTGGGCTGCTGCAGAAGAATCCCTGGGCAGCCAGAGTCACTTCTTGGTCACCCCCTCACATACCGAACTGAATAGTTTGGGCAATGCCACCTCCATCAGCCTGCGCCCTTGTGACCCTCACGGTCTCCAGATGTTTGAAAAACTAACATGAGGAACAACTCTCCCAGCTCCTGTGACCTCACTGCCCGATGCCAACAGCCCAAAATTGCATTTCAACCTTCCCAATCTCCTACCTTTTCTGGAAATAAACATCTTGACCAAAGAGCATGACAGCAAACAAGCTGGGCTGTTGGGGAATTCAGGAGAACGCATCGCCATTCCTCGTTTTCTCTTGCACACTGGACAGGTACCCCCACCATCGCAGACGGAGGAACCTTTCAGATGAACACGACTGAAGGCATTGGGAACATCACATGTCCAACCCAGCATGCCTCATACCGTGCACCCTTGCAATAAAGGAGCTGCCACATTCTCTTTTCAGGAAGATAGAAGACGCCACACCATACATGTGGTGTGACTGAACCCATTTGGAAAAATCAGATGCCGACAGCAACTGCAAAATCCTGCCACCTCACAGCTGCAGTGCCATGTCCCGTACAGAGACAAATGAAGGCCTATGGGACCACTGCTGCTACCTGCTTGTCTGATAAAGCTGGGAGCCTATCCAGACTCCCAAGCTAAATATTAGTCCCATAAATAGCAGGAACCCGTCCTACACCCACCAAACAGACTGTACTAACCTGCTGTTTTTCCTGCTCTCCTCCCTTCCATCCTCTCCTCTGGCCAGCTTCATCCACTGTTCACTGCGTAAACCATCTCTCCTTCAAGTACTGGCCAGGCACATTGCGAGCTCAGGCACCCCAGCTCTGCAACACCCCTGAACCCCGTGTGTTGGCTGCCCAGGAAAGGCAATACGAGGGACTGGCAATGCTACAGGGATGGGACATGTCCTCTCCCGACCCCCCCAGGACCCCGCAGGCTCTGGTACACGACGGCTTTAACCTAGGCAGGTCAAAACACAGCTCAGCTGACACACCACATGGTGTTCGGCTCTGTCCACGGAGAAGACAGCCTGGGAGGAGACATGGAAATCTGGCAGGTCTGACACAGCGGAAATTCAAACACCTGCATCAGAGGCGCGGTTAGAGAAGGAAGAACTCAGAAACTACCCAGTAGAGAATAAGACAGGTAAGACCTATTCTACCACGCAAGCCTGCGGGACTCATTCTTTGTGCTGCTAAAGTGATAATGAAAACTACCTGGCCAGACCACAGACCATACAGCTTCCCGACTCCGTGGAAACACTGACATCAGGAGAGCAGTGCCCATGTACAGCAGCTGACAGCCTTCCCCAACAGGATCAGCCACATCCCCCCAGACTCAGAGGGCGAGTTCATCAGCACAAAGCAAAATTTCCACAACAGGACACACTGTACCTAGGAAGTGTTTTCAGGGATGCCACGACAGGCAGAAAGCCACTTCACAGAACGGCATCTGAGCACCCACAGCAGAAGTCAGACAGTTCCAGAAACCTTACGCAGAGTGGAGTCCAAACTAGATTGGACATGGCAGGAGAAGGCAAGTCCTGCATGGCCACAGAGAAAGCCTTTTCACCTTCCAGGGCAGAGGACTTTATGGCATTCAGGACAGCTTCTCAGAGCTTCACTGGAGAAGGCAGATTCAAGGCAGGAGGTTTCTCAATGTCCAGAACACAAGTAGGTCCAATTTTAGAGGAAGAGGCAAGGTAAGAATGGCCTCTTGAAACAGGGAGGTTGAGAAGACCACCAGCGGGAAAAAGAGAGGAGGCCAGAAAAGACTCAGAAAAACTCGTCAGCAATTGCTGTCCTGGGCAAAGAGCCTGGCAAAGGCTCTGCCTTGTCACTCACACATTAGTGGTAACAAAGGAATTAATTATGAGGCCAGCAAGACCACACTGGTGGTGATAAAATCTCACCAACCCTTAACTGAGGCATCCTGAGGCGGCCTTCACGTTTCTGCTTGCCAGGCAGAGGTTCCTCCACTTCTTGAACATCAGCCAGACTTTTTCAAGGATAATTTCTGTCATCCTCTAAGCCAGCATCTGGGATCATTTGCTTATCATGATTTCTTTGGTTGTTACAGACAGCTCTGTGATGTATAACCAACGAGCCCTGCCCTGGCCACAGAACCTCTGTCCAGATACATTGCTTGGCATTTGTTTGCCAAATGTCACATATGGTCCTCCTGTGCATATCAGCACTTGAGCATCACACAGTATTTTAAAGCATACCACAGCATTCTGTCCTAGATGTTCTGGAGAAATCCCTGCACAGACACCACCAGGAATGGTGAGCTCTGGGAGGAGTACCTGGACAGACAGAAGGTGCATGTGTAGGTCCCTGGTGTACTGGGTTTGCGTGGCAAGGTTCTGGCAGCAGGGGGGCTGCAGGGGTGGCTTCTGTGAGAAACTCCTAGAAGCTTCCCCTGTCGGATAGAGGCAAAGCCAGCCGGCTCCAAGATGGACCCGCCGCTGGCCAAGGCCGAGCCCATCAGTGACGGTGGTAGTGCCTCCGGGATAACGTATTTAAGAAGGGGGAAAAAAACCTGCGAAACTGTAGCCAGAGAGAGGAGTGAGAATGTATGAGAGAAACAGCCCTGCAGACACCCAGGTCAGTGAAGAAGGAGGGGAGGAGGTGCTCCAGGCGCCGGAGCAGAGATTCCCCTGCAGCCTGTAGTGAAGACCACGGTGAGGCAGGCTGTCCCCCTGCAGCCCACGGAGGTCCACGGTGGAGCAGATATCCACCTGCAGCCCGTGGAGGACCCCATGCCGGAGCAGGCAGATGCCTGAAGGAGGCTGTGACCCCAGGAGAAGCCCGTGCTGGAGCAGGCTCCTGGCAGGACCTGTGAACCTGTGGAGAGAGCGGAGCCGACGCCGGAGCAAGTTTGCTGGCAGGACCTGTGACCCCGCGGGGGACCCACGCTGGAGCAGTCTGTTCCTGAAGGACTGCACCCCATGGAAAGGGCCCACGCTGGAGCAGTTCATGAAGAACTGCAGCCTGTGGGAAGGACCCACTTTGGAGAAGTTCATGGAGGACTGTCTCCCGTGGGAGGGACCCCACGCTGGAGCAGGGGAAGAGTGTGAGGAGTCCTCCCCCTGAGGAGGAAGGAGTGGCAGAGACAACGCATGATGAACTGGCCGCAACTCCCATTCCCCATCCCCCTGCGCCGCTGGCAGGGAGGAAGTAGAGAAAATCGGGAGTGAAGTTAAGCCCGGGAAGAAGGGAGGGGTGGGGGGAAGGTGTTTTAAGATTTGGTTTTATTTCTCACTACCCTAGTCTGATTTGATTGGTAATCAGTTAAGCTGATTTCCCTGAGTCGAGTCTGTTTTGCCCATGACAGTAATTGGTGAATGATCTCTCCCTGTCCTTATCTCAACCCACGAGTTTTTGTCATATTTTATCTCCCCTGTCCAGCTGAGGAGGGGGAGTGATAGAGCGGCTTTGGTGGGCACCTGGCGTCCAGCCTGGGTCAACCCACCACACCCAGTGATGCACCAAGGACCCTACAGAAAACACCGCGGGGTCAGGTGGCACCTTATGGAGTCGCAGGGCCTTGCACGCTCCCCTGTGCACAAACTCTTGGCCTTTCCATCGAAATGCTCCTGCCAAACTGTTCCTCAGAAGCATCACTCACTGCCCTGGAAGACACGGTGACGCTGCCTATCACCCCGATGGCCAGGAACAAACCAACTCACACCCAAGCAGAAGGAGGGACACCTGCTGCCCAGCTGTCCCACTCAGGATGCAGAAACCCAAACAATCCCGTAGGCAGGAGAGCCAGAACCACTCTTGGGCTTTCAAGCTGAAGTCCAAGTCTGCAGCCCTGTGGCTGAGGAGAAACGATGGAGAGCACCGATGCCACCAGCACGTCAGCAGCAGGTTCTGGCGGGCCACAGAGAAGGCTGCCTCGCGCTGCCGCCTGTCCTCTCTCATGCTCAGGGCCAGTGGGAGAGGAGTGCTCACCCTGGACTTGCCGCAGAGGTGAAGCTAGAGAAGCCACCCACAGCACTGGGCAGCAATGCTGCTGTCCCTCCTGTGCCCTTCCAGGATTGGGCCTGGGTCGCTCTTCCTCTTCAGGAACACCACCAAGATAATCACTGCCAAGGGGCTCTCGACAATTTGCTCTCCAACCTTTGCTTGGTACAGAAATATTCTTAAAATGAAGCCCAAGAGCTGAGGCAACCCCACACCGATGGCTTCTTGCCATTGTCGTGACATCCTCTGAACTCTAGGAGATTTCTGCATACAGGAGCTCTGTGAAGGCAATTTTGAGAAGAAAGCTCTTTAACTGTACCTCTCCAGAGCCAAGAAGTCAGAAGGCACGTTCAGTACCAACCTCCCACCTCACCAGGAGCTCTGCTGTGAGGGGACCACACCGACCCACCCCTCAGGGTGGGCTCACCCTTGGTGAAGTTCTGAAACTGCAGTCGGTGCCTGCCGGGCACTGGACACTGCAGCACACAGCCCAGCCTGGGTCACTCTTCCTGCCTGTGCCAGGGTCATCTCCTCGCAGTCTTTGAAGCCACAGGCAGACTGTCCCATCTTTTCACAGAAGCAGTAACTGTAACAACATCTGGTGCTGGAAGCAACTTGGAAAGGATGAGAGAAGTGCAGTTCCCACACAGCAAACAGTGTTTTCAGGGGGACCTTTGCCAGACCACATGTGAGAAACCAGCAAGGAGAAAGTTACCCCTTTCCTGCATGCCATGCATCCTTTTCACAGCAACCTTCAGAAGCCTAACTGCCTGGACAAAGCCTTCACCACTCCAAAAGATTCAACACAATTACAGTGCACACACTGTAACGCATGTGGTCTAGATCCCTGCACAGCACAACCACAAACTTAGCTTCAGACCAAATACCCAGGAACCGCTCTAGGCATGGAGGAAGGGTCTCTGCTGCACCTGCCTGAGCAGGAAGGAGGGCACCACAACCACTGGAGCCACCCAATTCTTGGAAAACCTCTGAACAGTTGGTGAATGTGGAGATCCAAGGTTCTCCTTCTTGGAGCTTCTCCCATGCTCAGCAGCACCACGTGCAGACCGTGGGGTGTTTGCAGAGACAGCAGCTTGGGAAGGAAGAATGCCAGCCTCAGTGTTCAATTGAATACCGAGAGGTAGGATGGTCGCTCCCTCAAGCTGTCACGCTAGACCAGCACGACATTAACTTGCTGTTCAAAAAGGTCAGTGATTGCTTGTTGTTAGACAAGATAGTGGCATGGGAACAGAGGTGCAGCATATGCTCTGTACAGCACGGACAAGCAAGCAAACCTCTGCAGTGAAAACAAAGACCACCGCTTAGAGAAGTCTTCCTGTTTCTTCTGTGGAAAACTGACATCTTCCCCTGCCTGCATGGGGCAGGTCTACCATGTTCTGGGCTGAGCAACTTGTATTGGAGAAACCATATAAAGACGAGGTCTGGCTGGTAACTGGATCACCATGTGGGGCAAGCTCCTCACACAATCCATGACTGCTGGCACTCCACCAGATCCCAAAACATATGCATTAGGACCCACCAGCATTCATTAGGAAAAGCGACTTACCCCCTCCGAAAACGCCTCATCCCGTCAAGTCAGCTTCATCTGAAACTGGATCCTGGAAGTCCCTGAATAGTTCTCAGATGCCAGTGACACCTGGGGCTGATGTGTCGGGCTCAGCTCTCCTCAGCTCCTCGCCAGCGCCTCCTGCTCCGTTCTTTCCCTCCCCACAGCTGTGTTCAGGAGTGTCTGTATGGTCCTGCAGTTGAGCAGGCAGGTGAGAGCACTGAGTACCTGAGATTTACTCCAGATCTCCTAGGAGAGGCAACTCCTAATTATCACACTGCTTTCTCCAGAGCTCCAAGCAGCGCACTCGGCAAGGGCACTGATATCAGCAAAACCGCACCAGCAGGCATGCAGCACCGCACAGCACACAGGGGCAGCCTACTGCAGGAAATACGGCACAGCACAGGGAACCGCAGCAACGCAGGCAACTCCTGCATACGTAGACTCAAAGTCCAGAAGGATCTCTCTGTTTTCGAAGCTGACCTTTGTATACTGCCAGCCATTAAAATTCACCCAGCCAATACTGCACCAGTCAGCTGGGTATGCGGCAAGTCTCTTCTACGGAGGGACTTGGTCTGGATTCAGAGAAAGTACAAGAGATGCAGAATACAGCACTTCCCTGTGCATTTTTTCCAACAGTTAATGAAAAGAAGGCTATTAATAAAAAAAGTAAGTATTCTTTAAAATTTGCATTTGACTGGCTTTGGCTTCTAGCATTAACTCTCTGCTAGCCTGCAGAGTCTTAGTATCGGTCATTTTCACCTCATGTAGATAAGTATGTAGATACTCTTATGTTGTAATCAAGTCACCTCTCAGTCTTCTTTCTGATTTGTTCAACAGATAATCTCTTTTAGTGTCTCACTACCAGGTATTTTCTCCAGCCTTTGATTAATTTCTGTAGCCTTCTTCTTTTTTAATCTTCTCAGTTTCTCTGTGTCCTTTTGAGGTGCAGACACCCGAGTTTGACAACACTCCAGCAATGGTCCTCCTGCTGCCCTGTACGAAGGCAAGAATCTGTCTGGACTTCCACTCGGTGCTCCCCGGCTTACTTGCCCAGGGAGAGAATCAGCCCTCCTGGCAGGGTGGCCCATGCTCCTTGTTCTGTACAGCATCAGCATTTCTCCAGATTGACATCGGTTCTGTATGAACACCGATCACCACACTCCTTGGGGTCTTCTGGATTTCCTCAGTCTCACTGCTCCTCACGTGGACAAACCTGCTCCCTTGCCTCCTTCCTGACCACATGTACAGGCCATGAATAAACCCAGACAAAAGATGAAGCACAGCACTTCGCAGGCACTCACTCCTGAGCCTTCAAGCAGCAGCTCAGGGTCTACCACCAAGCTTGCTAAGCAGCACCGGTGCTAGAAGCTGAGTCCCAGTCTCACATGAGAGCTTTCATCTCACACATCGCACTGCTTAAAGTTGTGTTGTCTATGCTCCCAGGGTCAACAAAGAGGAAAGATAACCCCAGAACACAATTCATTCCACCTTGAGATAAAAAAGGATCAGAAGCAGCCTAACAAACAGCAGCACCTAATCCTGTAGTGCCTTCCCCAGCCCCTTCCCAAACCCACCAGCTGCTATTCCTCACTGTACTGTCCTTCAGAGAAGGGACACAACAGAACCAATTTGAAGGAATAAGCTGACCAAATCTGGTGACACACAGTGCCAAACGCTTTCCAGAAGCCAGGATCAGCTGCGCACACAGCCCACCTGCTGCTGCTCTCTCCAGACTTTCTCCAAGTGGGTCTCCAAACCACTGAGTTGGTTTAGCAGATCCTCCCCTTCTAGGTCTGCTGCAGTATTCACTATCCTCAACTATTCCCAGCTGTTCCTGCCCACCATTCCTCCATTACTCATGAGGAGGAGTAAGAAGGGGAGACTCACAAGCAACCTGCACGACAGGATTGCCCCAGTTTCCCCAGGAATACCAAACCAATGCAGAGGCTGCTGGATGCTGAGGGGTTCCCTGCCAGGGGCCAGGTGGGACAGTTTGAAAGGTCGCTCTCTGGGCTGACTTCTCAGACCATCTCAGAGGTGGATCAGCAGCAGGAGAGGGGAACATCTCTACACGCTTCCGCATAAGAGAAGCAGCATGGTGACTATGATCCTCAGCCCTGCAACAGGAGATTACTGGAAGGTCACAGACTTATGTAGGGGAAGGAGGATCACCAGCTCCAGCTCAGAGGATGAAGGAGGCACTTGAAGCCAATGACAGGCTGAGTCGTGTGCCTTGCCCTCAGCCTATCTTGCTGTGCTGTAATGAACCAAGCTGGATTTTTGCCTTCAGGCAGTCCTGCTGCACTATTACTTCCAAACTTTCTTCCCTGTGCCTGTTCCACTTGCAAACCCTAACAGCACAGCTCTCCTCCTTTCCAAAAGCAACTCTGTTCTGCCCAGCCACTCAGCTCTGCACAGACCGTTCCTCACACACTGAACACAGATCCCCAGCTGCACTCCAGAAGACAAGGCAGAGAAAGGGGACAGTGGAATATGCAGTCCCATTATAGGGCAGGGTCTCAGTTTATTTAAGCAGACTGCGAACTCCTAGGACATGGTGTAGGTTCCCTCTTCCACCTACAGCATCCCTGTCATGCAGACTCCTCTCCACGTCTAAGCAGAAATACTCTTCCACACACTGTTCCCATGAGGAACAGCTGCCCCATCTGGCCGTTCAGTTGCTGTTCTCCTATCTCTAACACCCAAAGGTTCTGCTGTGCTTCCTCCTCTCCTCCACAAAAGGCAATCAAAACCCTCTCTGCAGCCTCACAAGTCCTCTGCAGGCTCCTATAGACTGCTGTGCTGCACAGGCCCACCACGGGGATGCAACTGTCCCCTGCAGCCTCTCTGCTCTCTGGAACAAGTGGCTACCCAGAGGACAGCCCCTGCAAGAAAGGCAGGACAAGGGTGCCACCCAGCCCTGCTCTGCGGTCCCTTGTGCACATTCACCTGCAGTTCACCTACATGCCACACACACAGGAATCCTTCCACACACAGAGCACGTCCTACTCCTTGGACCCGGTCTGCGTGTGTAAAGCAACGGCACTACACACCAACGTGTGCCTAACTCCCTTGGCCTCACAGCAGCACGCCGTTCCAACCAAGAGCCAGCAGTCTAGGTAGTGTAAGCCCCCTCTCTGGGACAGCACCACTGCCCTGTCTCGCCTGGACACCCTCCACCAGCTGCAGTTACCATCCTGGAAGACTCTCTCCACGTTCAGTCCGTAGGTGGCACAGGTCTCGTAGTACGTGCAGCGCTTCAAATCATTGGAAAGCTTCCGCGCCCGAGAATCGTCAATGACCCGGGGGTTTGTGGCGCTGATGGCGTCTGGAAACCAAAGGGAGAGGAGGTTAAAAAGCAAGTGCCTGTGTCCAATCTATCCACAGGTCCCAGGGCACACTCCTGACCTCCCTCCCTTCACACACTGAGATACCCACCTTCATAGTACACCCCCTGTCCTATAAATGCCTTAGAGTACAGTCCCACATTTGTAGAAAAATGGATTTGTTAAATGAATCTTTTTAAATGAACCGTTTTTTAAATGAACCTTATTCTCCTAACCCTCCAGCCATCAACGTTTCTGAAGACAGAGGGCAGAAACCAGTGGGAGTTGTGGCTGGCAAGGCAAGGCAGCCTGGATGTTAGGAACAGGACACACCACCACAACTTCACACAACCATGTCATGAACAGTGCAGCTGTTGAAGACAACAGGACACTCAGTGACCGCAGACAGAGCGCTGGGGGCAAAGGTGTAAACAGCCTGACCTTGGGTCCAACTACAGCCTCATCTGCATGAGGATGCACGGTGTTTACATGCGTTAGAAATTACTAATGTTGCCATCTGTCAACGTGTCACTGGTCATGGCTGCTGTAACGAGCGAGTGCACTCATCTGCAAGTCCGCCTCAGTTGCAGAGTAAAACGGATTTGCCAGTCTCGATCATTTTAGGTCTCATGGCCATACCCTACAGATTAAAGAATCAAAAGGGAGAAATCATCCTCAGTTAACTGGGAAAGACAGATCTCCTAGGATGCACTCACAGCTGAGGCCTTGATGGACAACACTTAAAAAATAGGCTTAATTTGTATCCCAGATGGCTGCTAAATGCTTGCATGTTTTGGAAAAACTACCTTCCCAAGAGGAATCCGATTCCTTGAAGACGTGCCAGGGACAAGCAGGGGCTGTAAATGAACCCTCTCAGGAGGAGTCGAAGGAGTAGTGGGACTCGCATTGTAAAGAAGTCCCCCTCGAACTCTCCAGTGGGTTGCTTAGTGTGACTGTACCAAGGCTGTGACCTCACCTAGCTCTAAGTCTGGGACAGCAATGATCACTGACCCCTCTGCCATATCACTCTTCCCCACTCCTGAGCCTCCACAGCACATGCCTGAAACCCCACCCCAGTCCTGAACCAAGATCACTCAGTCCCCCCAACATTAATTCCACAATCTTTAAACATCAAAAGTTTAACAACCTTGCTCTACGCTTAATCTGGGGTCCAGAGCAGACACCCCTGCGACTCCTCTCCTGCTGTCACCGCCTGTCTTCCCAGCTTGAGTTTCTTCTTTGTCAGAATGGGTCGCACTGCTCAGGAACTGGAGCCTGCCAAAACCTTTTTCCCCTCGCATCATCTGTCCCCTGCTCCCACTCTCTGCTGTCACCCTTACATCAAGACAACGTCTGCAGCCCCAAGCTCCCTCCTGCCTGTGCTTTACCATCTACAGGCAGGAAGAACACTCATTTTGGAAGAGCGGAGCTCAGACACCTGCAGCAATGCCTCCCTTGCTGCCCCTCCCTGCCCCCTGGGCACCCGCAGCAAGCCTTTCGGAGGCTAGGCTGCCTCCGACGCACGCTGTACAAGGCAGGAATCCCAGTCAAGGGCTGCCCTCTCTCCTGGCAGTCCCTCTCCATTGGTAGCTCCTTGCCCAGGTGCATCTGGGGTGCCCAGCTGTGGCTCCAGGTGCCACGTCTCCTGTCTCCACTGGCAGCCTCAGCTGCAGTTTCATGTCAGTTCCCTTACAGCCTCCATCCCAGTCCCAGCTGGCTCCAGTCCCCAGCCCTGCAGGGGAGGCAGGGGGGACAGTTCTGGGCTGCTGCTGCTCTTCCCCACATCCCCATGCACTGGCAGCACCTCAGGGGAGACGGGGCTCCACAGCTCAGGCCTCTTCTTGGGGTGCTGAAAGCAAGCTGCCACCCCGCCAAACCTTCCCTGCCGCAGCTCGTCCCAGAGGATGAAGAGCAATAAATCAGCAGAAAACCTTCCCACACCCCAGCCCTGACTGCTGCCTGGGCCCAGCTGCTGCAGGCAGAACTGAGGAAGGCAGGCAACGCCAGCAGGTTTGGGCATTTCAAAGAGGAAAGTGGCTCCATGAAGTAAGGCAGCTCTCTGCAGGAAAGCTGAGATGGTCTGAAAAGGAATTACTCAGCTCCTCCAGGACCCTAGGCTAGGGGCCTCAGGGTAACTCTGTCCTGCACACAGCTTACAGACTGGGATCTCCCAATGCGCTCACAGGGCTAGCACCCCACGCTCTCTTGCCAGCGTAGACATGTTACCAGTGCTCCTGACCGAGGGAGGGAGGATGTGGGCTGGAAACCTAGCCGCCCCGCACTCACCCTGTGTGCCCACCAGCACCATCGGCACCTCCGCTGTGTTCCGGTAGCTGCAGAGCCGTAGGTAGTAGTTGTAGACTGTCTGGAAGCTGATCTCGTCCTCCAGGCTGAAGACAAACACCACAGCATCGACCCAGGCAGCAAACTGAGGGAGACACACCAGCTGTTACAGCCCAGACAAGCGTCCTGGAGCCCCGTGCCCAGAGCCGCCAGCAAGGGCAGCCACGCGGCAGGTGTACGGGGCGCTGCAGCCAGGCTCAGCCGAGTGCACGTCCCAGGCCCTGTGGCACACAGGGTCCTCCCTGGCACCACAGGGAGGCCCTGGGGTCAACCGTCACCATAGGGGTAGCCCCTCCACAGGCCTCGCAGTCCTCATGCTCTCCCATGACTGGGCTCCAAAGAGGCAGCTGGGTAGGTCCCTCCCCAGGAGCCCTCCAACCCCTCCAGCAGGACGCGATGGGAAGGGACCGCAGGAGGTACAGGTCTCCTACCTGGAGTTCGGGGGGGCCCCCTTCATCTCGAATCAGCAGCAAGTAACTCTGACCGTCCACTACAATCTCCTTCTTAAATCGGCCACCTTGGGAAGAGAGCAAAGCAGCAGGTCAAGTGAGGGCGGGGAGCAAGCAGAGGGAAACCCCTAACGAAGGCCAGGGGAGGCTGCAGAGCCCTGCGGCAGCGGCAGATGAGGTGCAGAGATGGGGGTCACCTTTAGAGCCGGAAAGAGGAGTGAGGACCCAGACCACCCCCCAGGCACCCTGGAAACCAGACCTTACCCTCAGGAGATTCCTCCTGCACGTAGGTGCCGGTCAGGTAGCGGTGCACGAGGGCTGACTTGCCGCTGGACAGGTTCCCCACAATGCCCTGAAACAGAGGTGCGCGTCACCCACTGCCTGGGTGCCCAGCACGTCTCCCTCTACACGAGGCCACCCCTGGGAGGCGAGACCACCAGTAACCGGGCACGTGCCGATGATGGGCAGAGACGGTCATGAGAGGGCACAGGGGATGGCACAACCCAGCTGGTACTCGGTGAGAAGCCTGGGGGCATTAACGGGTCTCAGGCAGGCAGAGAGCAGCAGGTACTGGGGCGCAGCCACCCAGACGGAGGGTGGTGAGGACCCTTGTCCTCCCCCACACAGGTGCAGCCCCGTCAGTGCCACGTAAGCTCTTCCCACAGCCCTCCTGCTCCTCAGGGGAATGGCTGCCCTCCCAAGCCACAGTCAACTCTGAAGGAAAAAAATTCTCCCAGCCCGCACATCCCAAATTTTGGGCTATTACAGCTCGACAGCACCTGCCAGGAGAACGAGAGCAGAGACTGGCCACACATTCGGTACAGCTGCTGCTTCCGATACCAGCAGCAAGGCACAGCGCTTGCTCCTTGCTGCAGCAGTGATGCTACTGTAGCAGAGCGCATGTTTCCTGGTGGAGCTGGCTGCGCTGCCTACAGAGAAAGGCACCTAGCACCAATTTTTAACCGAGTTGAAAAATAAAGATACCTAGCACTAATTTTTAACTGCATTGAAACACAATAGACTAGGGGTCTGTGAGTCTGGATCACCCTACAAATTTGCTACAAAATGAACAGAGCTGTCCCAGGACGGGTCAGCCAGACAACCCTGGTTTTCTTAATGTCAGCATTTTCCCAATGATTTAAAAAACCTCCAGTGCCTAAAGGCTTACAAGTGTGCTTGCCTGCTGATGGGAGAGCAGTCTGCCACCCTTGCATCCTTGCAAAAAATCTAGTTCTGACTGGTCAGCTAATATCCCACAGCTATTCCCCGCATCCACAGGGACAACGCAGCTCGTGCAGCAGGCTCTTGCATTACTGAGCATTCCACCTCGTGCTCCTCTAGCCTCAGCTGCAGTGTTGCTCTGATGGAGCTGGAGTAGAAACACCGGGGCAATGCAGAGGTGCCCTTCGCCCGTGCTCTTCCACCTCCTTCCAATGCCCCAGGCCTGTGGAGAGGCGCTCTCGGCCAGAAGCCAGAAGTGCCTTTCCTAACTCACTTGTTACACAGGCCTGTGCACCTCAAAACCCTGGTTGGTGAAGAAGGTGGGCAAGCTCCTACCAGCCATTCACCGTGCAGAGCCCAGGAAGCCGTCCTGCCCGAGCTGGGGCCACAGCTCACCGTATCTGGGCAAAGCACGCTCCCACTCCTTTTCCACACAGCTTCCCAAAAAGCACCTAACCTACCTTTGGCTTTGGGTAGTCTGACTTTACCATGGATCTTCTTGTACGTAACCAACTCCTGCTTTAGGGCACCCTACACCTCCTCCCATGTCTAAACCACAGTCCCAGTGCTCCCACGAAGACATCCCTGGGGTGGGTGTCCAACACACCAACACTGCCATTTGGAGCACCTGCCCGTACTGCCCAGCAAAACCCGGAGCCTGGGGGTTTCTCCACTACTGAAAGTTCATGCTTCGTCCCACCAACTTTTTGTTGTTGTTGCCCAGCATACCACCCACCCAAATGCTTTTGTAGGCATCCTCCTTCTCTGTCCCCAAGATTAGTTAGTATGGATTGTGGGGACTTGCTGTTTCACTGGGATTTAAGATGTCTGGTACATCTACCAGACAGAAGCCACCAGAGACATCCCTGTGCAGACCTCCCAAAAGGGCTGCTATGTTTCTGGAAAATCCAACATCCCCTGTATGTCCACAGCTGCTTCACAGCAAATGCATAGTGACACTAAAGCGTTTGGCAGTGCACCGCTGACCTTGCAACCTTCCTAAACCCACCACTGGACCAGACCACGAGATTCACTGGGCACGTGCAGAGTGCCCACATTTGCTGGAAATACCAGAGTCTCTGCGGAGGTGCTGCCCAGACCTGGTGGGTATATTTCTGCACAGGAAGTCCCAGGCAGAAGTACAGTATCTTTACGATGAAAATTTCAAGCAGGCACACAGCACTGAAAAGTTAATAGCGTTTGTGAAAACAGCACACACCCTCACATGTATGAGAGACAAAATCAAAATCCCAAGTCCCATCACTTGTCTCTAAGTGTCACCTGGGTATCGGAAACAGCACAAGGCACAGCGGTGTCAGATCTCTCCACTTGTCTGCTGTCATGGGAGAACCCTCCTCCCCAGCTCCAGCAAGCCCCAACTCCTGGAAACACAGACATGGCACTGCTGGCCAACTCAGGGAAGAGCCCGCGCAGCTGAGCGAGGACCAGCTCCTTCCCAGTGGGTGCCACGCACCGTGCCCTCACCCCGTCCACAGCCCGCCTAAGCCCGGCTCCTCCGGGCACCAGGAGGTGCTCAGCCCAGACCCAGCCCAGCAGGGAACACGTCACCCCAAGAGACCCGAGTCCCACATGCTGGGGCCGGGGGCGGCTCTCCCCGCCCGGCCCGCTGCCTCTGGCTGTGCCCACTCCCGCACTCCCAGGGCCAGGGAAGGGGTCGGCCAGCCCCAGGCGTCCCCAGCGCTGCCTGCCCATGTCAGGGGACAGGACCCAGAGCCGCGCTGTTGGGGCAGGGCCTCCAGAGCCCAACAACACACTCTGGTAACGCTTCCTCATGATGCCCAAGCGTGGGCCACGATGATTTCAGCTCCAGCCGCTGGCTCTTCCCCGCTTCCCAAGATCTACTCCTCCTCTTGGTACTCGGGGACCGTAGGCAGGTCTTGCAGACACAGCCTGTGGTGACACACTGGTGGCAGGCTGCGGCACAGGGCAGACATACCATGCTGCCAGAAGCGGCCTAACTGCAGTAGCACAGCGCTCCACTCCATGCCTCCTGCTGCAGAGATGGTGCCCTCTGCACCCATCTTGCATTACACCCTTGACTGCGCCACTGACGTGGTCTGTGCAACTGTGGAGCAAAAGGAACCAAGAACAGGCCATCCAGCCCGGCACTCATTTGCAGTGCTATTTTCAAAGCTGCTCAGTTGCCGGAGCAGGTCAGCAGTACAGCAGCACACAGCCCCACCAGCGCCGAAAGAAGTGCGGGTGAGGAGAGAGGAGAGGCTGGGAACATTAAAGCTGCCTCTGCCACCGAAGAGAAGTTTATGGCCGACCTTTTCCAGGCAAAGGGATGAGCTTGGTGAGTGAGTCACCACCAGGCAGGTTCTCCAGCTTTCAGCCAGGTGCTCAAAAGCTCCCGCTGCACCGAGTCCGGCCCCGGGCTACCTGCACACTCCTGGTGAGAGGTGAAGACACGCCAGTCCCGCAGTGGCGGACGCTCAGCCAGTGGTAGACTGCACTACAGGAGTGCAGGAAACCGTCCAGTTTGCCACCGCCTCTTGTGTCCATGCTGCACAGAGCCAGCGAGCAGCAGGACCAGGGTGCCAGGAGCCCAGGACTAGAAGTGCAGATCAGCGCGCTCCCGTGGGCATGCCTGGGCCAAAAGCATCGCTGCCAGGTCTGTCACCCTCACCAGTAATTACAGATCATACACAGCACGTTTAGACAGATGAGAACACGTAGCAGACTGCAAACCTCACAGGTAACGCACACGTGCTTCTGGAGCCAAGTGATCTGTGGAGACGTAAGGGCTACATGAACGCCGTAGCCTGTGTTATGAACGAAGGTAACACCCCTTCCTCTGGCTGAGCCCTCCCTGCTGCTGCTGCACTGAGCAGCCTGGGATATAAAGAGGGGGAGACAGAGAAGAAACTGTGGAGACCACCGCACGAAGTGGGCAGCTCGGGGGCTCAGCTCTGTGCCCAGGCTAGTCGCAGCTCCAGTCCGTGGGTAAACCTTTGCAAAACAGAGTGGGTCCCCAAGGCTGCCTGGCAGCTAGGACTCCACACAACATCAGACATTAAACACTCCAAGAATATTTAGCTCTCTAAAACTTGGATGGAGGCTGCATTTACACTTCATTTGCTTATAACCAAAATCCTGACCTATGTCTTGCTGAAATACACTTCTGCTTTGTCTCATCCTCATCGGGTGTTATAAACAAGCTCAAACAGAACTGACAGTCTTGAGGCAGCAAATCGAAGTAAAATGTGGTGCATAGGTACCATGGAAACTTCTGTATCAAGACATGTTGGGAGAACGAGGCAATGCAGCCTGCCTCTGTGCTGGCCAGCAAAGGGCCAATATTGCCCAGTATCAGGTCTGGGGGACAAGTCCCCACCAACAGGCATCATTTGTGCCTTTCCCACAGGGAAGGCAAGGTTTGCAGGAATCACTGCCTTCTCTCAGACACAGACTCCTCTCAGCCTGCAGCAGATGGAGGAAGCTTCAGGATAAAATTCAGGTGGGAAAAACTGCTGAGCCTAACTTAAATACATCAAGCTATTAAAAAACCTTAGAGAAAGTACACTGACCAGTTGTGGTGCAAATGGGAACACAAGCAGGGAAGAAAGCAGTAAGATCCTTACCTCCTGCAGGAGAGGTAAAGGAAACAGATCACTTCTGCAGGAGGGATGTGGACTGTGGTCAACGCTTTATGCGCCATGAAAAAGAAGCCCCCAACGAGTCCGTGGTTTTCCATACTCACAGAATTATGAATCTTGGTTCATAGGCTCAGTGTAGGTCTCCCCTGGGGACAAGGACTGGCAGATCAGAGACAGAGCGGGTGCTTCGTGCAAGCCTCTCCCATCATAAACAGTGCGCTCTGCCATTTATCAAAATACCCTGCGCTTGCCCTGAACTAGGATGTCTTTTGGTTTCAGACACATTTTTCACTGGGGCATGTGGTGCACTTGGTGAAGCATGACACAGGCAGGACTGAGGACTGGGTGGCTCTGCTGTGGGAGCCGCTTCTGCAGCACTGCTGAGATCACTGCCGAGCCTCGTGCCAGCACCACCCGGAGCACGTCCCTGTGTCGAGCATGCCTCTGAGGATGGGGCCGGTGAGGCTGAGCTGGGAGCCGAGGGGAGAGTTGCTTGAAAACTGGAAGGGAGCAAAGCCTAGGAACGTTTCTTGCCAAGTCTCAGCCATTTAGTGATTCCCGTACGGACTCCAGGATGGGTGCCATGTGGGGACCCTTTCTGTACCACCGTAACCTGGTGGTAACTCGGGATGCTCACTCAAAGACCAATCTGTCTGCAGAGACCTGGGCAGAAGAGCTGGGCACTGCAACGGACGGGGACGGCTGCACTGCTGGGGTGGGCGAGATGGGAGCCAAAGAAGGGAGGCATCGTAGCGCTGGTGCACCCACGGGGCAGCCAGGGCTGGAGCAGTGCAGTGTGGAACAGACCCCTCAGACACCCGCCCAAAGGACCAGGACTTGCCCATCTTTCCTTGTCCCCACTGGCTGACCGCCATCGCAGATACAGTCAGAAGCAGCTCTGCTGCTATGCAGCGTCCTTCCTTTCGCAGCTGCAGAAAGAAGAAATCCCAGACGACCATCCCACTGCCCAGAGGTCTGCCTGCCCAAGCACAGGGTCCCCCGCCACAGTCAGCTGCTGCAGCCTAACCCCAGAGAAATGACGGAAGGGGCTTCAGGCTAGCGAGGCCAGGACTGAACCAGGACTCTGAAAGGCCACCAGGATTTTAGAAGAGCTGCATCGGCTGGATGAAACCCCGGAGCAACAGAGATCCCCAGAGGTCGTGGAAAACATGGGAAAAGGATTGTGTTAATTGAGGAAGAACTAAAAGCTTTAGGTTTGTTTAGCTTGCAGCACTGTTTTGCAGCCTGCAGAATGTTAATATGTCAGAAGGCAATACACAGAATAGCTGCAAGAATATTTTTGAACAGACACACATTTTACAAGCCAAACTAACAAATGAATATTCAAAGTTTGTTTTCATTTTTACTTAACTGCAGATAAGAAAAATGTGGCAGCATGGTGCTGGTATGTTTTGCAAAAAGGCTTCTTGTTTCTCGGATTAAGATTGAAAAAAGTTAATCTTGAAAGGGCTGAAGGGAGACATGCCAACAGTCTTCAAAGGGAGCTAAGGGCTGCCATGGAGAGTGCGAGAAGAGCGGAGCGGTGGAACAGATTGCTGAGGTCCCCGAGAACAGCCAGACAGACACTCGGAAGCGCCTGCGGCGTCCTGCCTGCCCCGGCGTCCTGCCTGCCCCGACGTCCTTTCCAGTGCTACTCCAGCGCTTGCAGCACAGCTGCCCAGGCTGCCTTTCTGTGAATGCCTGAACCAGCCCATGAGCTCATCGCCACCAGCAAGGAGGTCCCACTTCGTCCCTCGCCCCAGGGACAGCTTCTTCCCCTCATGCTCACCAGCCAGCTCAGCTTGAGCAGAACACCCTCTGTGTCCTCCTGCACTGCTGACCTGCGCCAGCTCACAGATGGCCCCAGCAAGCCAGCACGCAGCCATGGGAAACATCTCCTGTCTCAGAGGTGATGCACTCCAAGACCAGGCCCCCTCCCTCGTGACCTTGTCCCACGTGAAGGGGGTTGTGTCAGGGGCAGAGGCAGCTCCCCTACCAGAGACTGTACCCCGCAAGTAGGTGGTCCTGGTAATGGCGTGCCCTGGGAAACCCGCCCCACACTGACAAACCAGAGGAGCTTCATCCCCTCTGTTTGGCAGAACAAAGCACCAGAGGTGACAGTTTCATCCCACCAGCATCCCTCCACGGCTGGGACACTCGTGTCTGGGAGGTGGCCAGTAGAGGCCAGGGAAGCACCAGCGCAGAGCTGAAGTCACCAAGGCTCAAATGGAGAGGTGACACCTCCCACGCGGGTAACTCCCATGCTTGGAGGGCTGCTCTGAGGGTGACGACCATGCATGCGTGCCTGTACCGCCACTCAGGATCTGCCCCTGCTTCTGCTATGCCAGAAGGTCTAGCCCATGCAGCAGTACCCAGTTGGGAATTACAACTCTGCTATGGCCAGCAGGAAGGGTGAGGTGCTCAAATATCGCCTTTCGACCTTTACATCCGAGTGCTCTCCCAGACCAACACCCTCTTACAAGCCTGAGTCACCAAGAAGCTCTTGCCTTCCCCCAGCATGGCAGCAGCCCCAGCTCCTCTCTCCCCTCCGTGAGGCTGAAGCCTCTATGCGTTTCCACTTGGCCACATTAAAACAAGGGTTTTTCTTGGGGATTTGGAGAAGCGTCAGAGAACCAGGGGTATCCGAAGCACGAGCCGTGAGTACTCACCACCTTCAGCTCAGGCACCGAGCGACTCAGGGTCCATTCCTGGCTGTTCACAAACGAATCTGCAGAACAGAGAGGAGAAATCATCGCGTGACCATGGTCTCCCTCGAGATCCTAACAAGGATCCTGCCACGCTCTCCCTGCTCCCTCCAGGCAGGAGATTTATGGCTCTTCCCTCCCTTCCACCTCGTCTAGAGACAGAAAGCTGCATGAGGTCCCGATGCTGCCCGTGCCCAGGAGGCTCTGCAGCCAGAGGAGCAGCCGACCTGAGGGCAGGAAGGCAGCGCAGAGCCCATGCACCACAGGCTGGGGACCCTCCCTCCTGCCCTGTGGGAGCATAGAAAGCCCTTCAGCATCCCCTTCCTCAAGGCATGTGGGACGAGGGAAGCACCAGAGACTAGATGCCGTTTTGGGGGGCACATGCTGTAAAGGACCCCAGAACCGAGGGCATGTAACGGTGAAAGCAGTGCCCTGAGCACTGCACTCAGGCTACAATACCAGCGTGTCGTACACAGTGCAGATAAAGAGCTGAAGGCACGCTATAATCTATGTTCATGATTGAAAGTGAACACAATTAATTATGTGTACGTTATGTAATTTGCAGAACATTGTAATAGGCTTAAGAAGGTTGTAACAATCAGGCACAGCTTTGAGCAGCGCAGGAAACACCCTCTCTCCTGCCACAGAAATCACAAATGCTTCATTTACATCCAAACAATCTCCAGGAGCTGGTCAAACAACAGACTTCCCAAACAAAACCAGACTCACCGGAGGAGGAGCAAGAGCCTGGAGAACACCTTGAATATCAGAACTAGCCAGCAGCCACTCCTAACAAAACCAGAGTCCTTCATTTGCCTGGGACGAGGAAGTACATCCTCCACCCAAAGCCAGAAGGCTATGCGGTGGGGGGCCGAAACAAAAGAGCAGCACTTGCTGTATGTTAAAAGTGTAAAAATAATAAAGGATTTTTGGAGACCGGAAACCTGTGGGAGCACTGCTCCTTCAAGAACCTGTAATAAACTTGCCGAATTCGCTGCCACAGACTATTGCAGAAATGGAAATCTCAGACGGGTTCAAAAAGGGAAGAGGCGAATCCGCGAGACCCAACCGCAGGTTGGTATTAAACACGTACTAAACACGACGGCCTGGGCACTACCGCTGCTCAGAGGTCACCTGAGGCCACGGCGGGATGCCAGGCCAAAGGGGAGGATGGCTCTAGACCTGCCCCGCTGCCCTGTCTCCACAGCGGTCACCGGTGCAGGAGCTGTGAGCCGCCCCTACCGGCCCCGGCAGCTCCTCCCTGCCTGCCGCTGTTCCTGGCAGCCCTGACCCCACCACCGCACCGGTGGTGCAAGTCCCAGCTCTCGGCGTCTGCACCGGCACTGCCCAAACTGGCTGGGCGAGCTGGCGGCTGCAGGTCTCTGCCGAGTAGGTGTTTCATCCGGGGCTGTGCCAAGCACCGCAGACTGAAACCAGGGCACTGCGGGAGATGCTGCCAGACCCAGGCAGGATCAGAAGGCAATGCCAGGCTCTTCAGTCCTGCCAGAAGCCAGTCAATGACTATCTTCACTCCAGATTATGTTCCTGCCCTCAGAACTCCCAAGGGAAGGCTGGACACACAATGGCTGCAACCCTCTCTCTATCTCCAGGATAATGCCTTATCTCACCTCTCCCTACCTCACCCGGGCAACCGGTGGGAGATGCGCAGCCCAAAGCTGCGTGGGGAAGAGTCTGCTCCTGCTGCTCGCGGCCGGAGGGCTTGCAGGGGGCCCTGCCCCTCGTGCCGGCACGTCTGCACACTGGTCCACCGCTGCTCGGCATGCACGAGGGGAAAAAATGATGATCCGCCACTGTGTCTTTATCATGGCACTTCTGCAGCCACTGGCATCCACAGGCCACAGTGCGTTTTTCCATCGTGTCAAAACAAGGTAAGAATATGGTGCTCATACCTAGAGTTTACCACTCATATACTCATTTATTAACACTTCTTTTTCAGAAGCTACAGACAAATAAAACACAAGTCTTGATGCAGTAACACAAGGTTATTTATAACCATTTTGAAGGTTCTTAAGAGGAATCATTTCTTCATGGTCTCTGTCTTTCACCTATCCTTTCTTTTTTTAGTCAGAGGTAAAATCTTTATTAAAACAACTAGTAAGTTAGGAGAAAAATGATAAGTTCTTGAGCCCTTTCAAAAAAGTAACAGCACACCTGTATTTCCAACTGCATTACTTGGTCTAAAAAAAGCTGTCACCTTCACCTGTAATTTCCACTCTGCTTAGTCCCTTTGTTGGTTAACTGTGACGGTTGAAGCACCATCGGTACTTTCTCCTTTACTGGCATTCCCTCCCTCCAGATTAGAGGAGGCAGCATACTTGCATTGTTTCACTATATATACCTTGTTCTTGAACTACAAAAAACTGGCAAAAAACAAGCAGGTTTTTCGAGGGGTTCTGAGTGGAGCACAAGTCACATGCACTCGCCGACTTGGCCTTATGAAAGAAAAGAGAGGCAGAGAGAGGCCTGGAGAGGGCAGGCTATTCTCTTCTCTTTTTCTGTTCTGGGTTGCTCAGGATAGAGAAACCGTCCAGATTTTTGCCAGTTGCCTCCTTTGCTAATTATCCTAACAGATCTTTGGATTTTAACCAAGGTTCAGGAGTTCGTTAACAACAGTTTGATTTTTGACTTGCTGTGAAGGCCTCTGAGTAAATCTTAACACAAATAAATAACTGCGACACAATGCCAATTTAACTACATTCAGCCATACAACGCATTAAATTATTAACTACCATTAGCATGCTTACCCCAAAACACCAACATACAACCTGTGCACCTCTGCTTGTCAATCAGCTCCCAATGTGTGCCACGTCTGAATTTCAGCCCAGGCCACCAGCCAGCCCTGGTGATTGAGCCGGCATGTCCCAGCCTGTGCACGGCATCGTCAGCCCATGGGTCCTGGAGCAGCCCAGCACACCAGCTGCACCCACACCATCTCGGCTCAGCAGCACGCGCTCCAGGGCACTGGCACCTCTCTGCACAGTGCAGCCAGAGCTCCTGCTTTGCTCCTGCCGCTGCAAATCCCCGTGTCCCACTGACAGCCCCACTGGTGTGAAGGAGTGGGACGGAAACACTGGCAGCGATGCTCTCGCTGTCACCACTCATGCCTGCCCTGTGCAGCAGTGGGGAGGATGCGCCCAGCGCCTGCTGACTCACCTGCATGGACCTCTCTAAGCTGTGCTGTGCCCCAGCTTGCAGCAGCCATCACCTGGGAGCTCGCACACTGCAGTCTGGTTTCAACACCGGGCTAAGCAGGGTAAGACCCTTCCTGCCCGGTCCAGCTCACCGCCCCCAGACTGTGGCTGCTCTTCAGGTGCTGAGGGGGAGGGGGCTGTCCCTCCTCTGGGGCAGGCAGCAGGGCTCGCCCGAGCACAGGACAGGGCTCGTGGCGGGCACTGCCTGGCACTGGGAGATGGGCAGTCACCTGCAGCTCATACCACTATCGCTGGGAAATCCACTCACAACTGCAGCTGGACAGAGAGGCTGCTTGGCACCAGATCTCTGCTCTGCGACCACGGGGAGCAGGGTGTTCTCCTGCCCCTGCTGAGGGGCTGCTTCCCTTCCCCGGAGGCGGTGGGGGCTGCTTTGCCCCAGCAGCAGCTTCTGCTGAGGGCAGGAGGCTGCCCAACATCGTTACCCGAGAACGGCAATCCAGCTTCAGACCGAGGGTCTGCCCAGCCCAGCACACCATCTCCAGCACCATTTGGCACATGGGAACCCAGGAAGAGTAGGAATATGGTGAGAGTACATGATACTGACCCCAAATGTGTTTGCGGCTGCTGACTTCTTCAGCTCAGGGATCTCTGTGATTTGTCTATTTAGTAAACCTCAAAAAACTGTCCTTTGAGCAATTGTTCTGTCTCCTTTTAAAACCCTACAAAATTTCACTTCCACATCATTCTTTAGCAAGGAGTTTCAGCAGTATAAATACCCATTCCTTGAACACCCACTTTCT
Organism: Fregata magnificens; assembly: GCA_013389945.1. NCBI lineage: Eukaryota > Metazoa > Chordata > Aves > Suliformes > Fregatidae > Fregata > Fregata magnificens. The sequence continues at coordinate 68,390 of WAAD01013644.1, read as the reverse complement.
TCTGTTTTAGGCTTGACTTCATTGGATGCCTCCAGCCCCTGTACCAGAAGCGGTGAGCTAACATCCCTAGCCAGCCTGACCAGCACCGCCCCATCTTTCACTGCAACCCCTCTTTTCCACACTGCGGAGTCCCAGCTGTTGGATAGCTACTCGTGCAGAAGCTGTCGTGCACCTTTGACCCTCTCTGCTGTCCTCCTGTATCTCCTGCTTAGTGGAAGAGGACACGTCCACTGCACATGTTGCTGTGTAAAGGATCTCACCCACAACAGGAGGAAGGCAGATGGCTGTACCGAGAGGTCCCACGTGGCTCTAGCGACTGTCCCTGCCGGACATCCCAGCCACTTCACTGCAGGAGAGCCCACTGTAATGATAAGGCACTCTACCCGCAGCGTTTCAGGGCTGAGATACCCCCAGTGTAAGTGCTCACAGAGGTACCGATGAACCCACTCTTATTCCAGTACCCAGGGGTGTAAAAGCAAGTGCTTACAGACTACATGACCAAAGGAACAGAGACTAAGGTGGAAGTGGCCTTGAACTGAAGACAGCCGTGGGATTCCTTCACAATAGCCTCGAAAAGTTACTGAGACAGAGATCTTGGAGGGGCCGGTTCCCCCTGTGGCCCCCTCCAGAGCCAAGGTCACAGGTGTCAGGATCAGAAGATCCTCATGTCCACCTGCCATCCCAGGCTGTACCCGTACACACAAACCCTTCCGCTAATGAACTCCTACGTGAACAAAAGCGCCTCTCGTTCAGGAAGACATCCCACCCTGACTTTAAACTGCCCGTATGGAGCACCGCTCCTCGCACTGACCCACTCACCCTCTGTCCTTCCCCATTAGCTGAGTGTGTGGAGCTGCCTGAGGTGTTTTCTACTGCACGGATTAGGGATGAAGCAAGGCAGTGCCTGGGCAAAGCAGAGAAGTGAGGTGAGGACGCTGTGTCTGTCTGCACACTGGGGCAGGCACGTGTCCTCTGCCTGCACCTTGCGGCGTGCCTGGGAAGCTTCCCAGTTTCTGCAAGAGCGTAGGAGCATCACAGTGTCCTGCAGCACGCCCTCCAATGCCACTTCCCAAAACACCCAGCTCGCAGTGAGTCAGTCTTGTGCAGAAGAACGGCAGCTACTCAGGAAGAGCACTTGGACCAAGCTCCGCTGCACGCCTGACTGCTGGCACCAACCAGCCAGTCTTCAGTTCTGGCTTCGGACGAGCTTCCTGCAGAGAGTTTGGGGGCTTTTTTTAATGGTGCCTGAAAGCTGAAACTCCTCAAAACCAGGAGGCGTTAGTCAGCTTCCCCAAGTTACTCGGTTAATAAAACAGCATTCCCACACATACACTTCTAGCACTCCCTGCAGACCATGGGGAGAAGCTTGGCTCTGGTTGTCAAAAGGAGGAAAAATAAATGCCTTCAGCTGCATCAACCAAGAGCCTGTAGCATGCATCTCCTCCTGCCCCAAGTGCCCCAAAGAGCAGGGTCCAGAAGATGTGGCAGTTCCTGCAGCACCTGAAGAATCACCATTACTAAATTCAAAGCCTAGACTTACACCGTTCCCACCTACCACCTAGACAAGGTACTCAAGACTGTCAAGACCATCAGCTAATCCAGGAAGGCCTGAGGATCTGGAGCACAATCCACTTTCACACGTCAGGCTGGGGTCCATGCCACAACTGAGTCTTTCAAATCTGTCACTGTAACTGGCCCTCAGCCCTGGCTCCCAGGGCACGCCGATCACCCTTCTCTCATCACGCAAGGGGATGCACACAACCCATGCACGCCACGCTGACATCTCGGTGACCCACGCCTAGTCCTGATGTGCCCATTCGCAGGCCCAAAGACACCTCATCGGTCAGCTCTCACATCACCCGAAGCCCCTCTGTCCTGCAGCCGTCTGCACCCGCACTAACAAGGACAGCTCCATCGCTTGGTTTTCAGATAATTCCCCAGCACAGAGTCCCCCCGTCGTTCTCCTGCACTTGCTTTCCTCCTCTATCAGCAGCTTCTCACAGAAGTGAGCGCAGCAGCCGTGTGCGGGCAGGCACAGATGACACCCACGGAGCTGTCAGAAAGGCACCTCAAGAGCAGTTTCTCAACCACCCAAAACAGCCATAGGCCAAGTACCTGGCTGCCAAAAAACGCTGACACAACTCGCTGACGTCAGCTTTGTCTATCCCGAGTGTTGATCGTTTGCTACTAAAATGCAGCATATGGAGATTTCCTGCACTTCCTTCGTATAAATTCTATTAGTATGATATTATACACTCCGTGTATCCGTGCGGCTGTTACACACCCAAATCAGCATAAGGAAGGTCCAAGTCCATAGCTGCAGGAGGTTGATTTGGGTGTGGGAGTCCCCCCTCCGATGACACCGTTCCCATCCGGGGCTGCCACACCCTCCCCATCCACAGTGCCTCTGCCGCCCAGCCGGCTGTGCCGAGCAGCGGGAGTTGCAGGGGGTGACGCCAGCCGCTCGGGCACTGTTCCTCACTGGCAGAGGCAGAAGATCCCCGTCTTCTCCCAGGGAGAAACAGCAACCACGTGGAAGCATATAGCAAGCCACCAGTGACCTGACCTGATCTAACGCACTAACCGAAATCCAAGCAGGCAGGTCAGCATTACCACCTTCCACGCAGTGCCAAAGCCTTGGTACCGAGCTTGTTTAACAGAGATTGCCTCCAGCTGGGGTAACACCTTAATGAACTGTCATCTCCCTCATCACCAGGGTTCATGTAGGCATTGGGGAGCAGCAATTTACTTGATTAGCTTCACTGCTGGACTAGCTGTATTATTTGGTATTTCACATTAAAACACACCCAGTCACTCTTCCTCCCTCTTCTCTTTGTTATTTAATAATACAGAAGAGACCAGACTGTCAGCGCTGTGGTCGAATACCTTCCCCAGGCGCATTTGACCTCAAAAGCAGAAACAGTGGACTCGTGGCACCACTTGCACACCAAGAGCCTTAGCGCAGCCAAATGTCCTACAGACCCGCTGCTGTTTGCATCCACTTGCTGCTGCAAAGCTGGGAGGAGGAAAGGGCTGGCCGGGCAAAACTGACTCCTCACCCAGGCTGCTTCCTTCATAGGATGAAGTGTAGCAGGTTCATCTACCTTGTGCTTCAGAAGCGCTAGTGCCAGACACATTTGGTCTCCACACACAGCAACTAATAATTAACCAACTCATTATCCAAGCCACTGTGGAACTAACTTGGACAGTGAAACCCTGGACACTAAAACCAGCCTTGAAACCAGGTCAGAGTCCGAGTAAACACAGCAGTGCCCACACAAACCACATTCCGAAGTATCCATCTGCCCGCACATGCAGATAAAAGGGCAGCAAAGTGCGACATGCCTGGGCAGAGCCACCTTTTGCAGGCCAGGCTTGATAAAGACTCAACCCTGGCAATGCTGGCAGGAAGAGAGATTTCTCCAAGTCAAGGACCAACACGGGCTAGGCTACCATTCCCGTCAGACAGCTTAGCCAATGCAGACACCCTGTGTAGGACATGATCTTAGCAAGGATTATCTCACCAGAGCTTTAAATACTTTGCAGCAGTGAAAGGAGAGGATCTTGGGTATCTTGGGGAAAAAAGGGCACGATTACAAACTGCTACCCTTGCTCCTTAGCTATACCTCATGCGGCAGCAGCTGGTGCCATCCCACTACGTATGCTGTGCAGTGCACAGACTTCAGAAGAGCCACACATTTTAAGCCTCTCCGCACCTACTGCTTTCCAGTCAACATCTGAATACACGCAGACCAAAGAACCGTACCAAATTCTCTCTGCTCTGACAGCTAGAAAGGGTCTGCTGAAGGGGACAACCCAGCAGAGCTAGTGACGTGGAGAGAGAGAGAACCCACCGCTTCCCCAGCAAAACTGTTCTGTGGGGACCTACCTCGCCAGTAAAAACCTGTTCCAAACTTGTCTGACCTCAGCTCTAGCTGTTTAATCCCACAAGCAAAGGCAGGTTAAGATTAAAAAGGCACTGTTTTTTGAAGTTCCCGCCTCCTATGGATGCCTGTAGACTGTAATCAGAACACCTCCGCACCTACTGCACACACCTCCTCCAATCTCATCCTGAGAATTAGGCCTTTCAGATTGCTGTCCCAACAATTCCTTCCTTGATACCTTCCAGACTTAAGTTTTTCTGAAGTGTGGACACCAGCCTGGATTCAGCATCCAAGGCATGGTCTCTAAACCCATCGTGCCATCTCTGCTCCTCACCAACACTCCCAGCTAAGCTCAGGCAGGTACCAACAAGAGATGATACATATCATTATCTACTCAACTCACTATGCAAACTTCACCTTATTAATGTAAAAACATCCCCCTCTTCTCCCAGTAGTCTTCTCTCACACATGGCCTACACGTTAGTCCTCTGTGTGGCCAAACAGGAGAGTAAAAGGGAGTTACCTTAAAGCACCTTAAAAAGCCGAGCATCTCTCTGGGAAAGGGGAATATGATTGTGAGAAACACTTCCTGAGCTGTGGAAGCCAGATCCCACTGTCGGAGATGCTGCACCCACCACATGATCCCTCCCTACACAGGGAAAACTCCAATCCCAAACCAGTCCAGTTTTTCCAAGCCTGTGCCTATCAGAGGGCTTCTTCAGAACTGCACTAGCCCATACGTTGATCCTTAGAAACATTCCTCTGAACTGCTGGCCACGATTATTTGTGGTCAGTCCAAGCTGGCCGGACTCTGTGTTGACTCTGTTCTCTAGCTCCAAGGGCTCTTGCCCTCCCTTGGTGCATTAACAGAAAATCACACGCCCTGCCAGCCTTCATCCTACTACACGAAGACCAGCTCTTCAAGTCTTTTTTGGGTAACAAACTCTGCATTCCCCCAATCAGCCCACCCTGTGCTTGGTCCAGGCTGAACCCCTCCATCAGCAGGGAGCGAAATGTTACCCACGCAGTCCAAAGGGGGTCTCAGCAGGGCTGGGGGAGCAGCACTGAGACCATCCTCCTGACTGGCCGGTGGGCCGGGCTTTTTGGCCCTTGGGAGTGTCTACACAGCAGAGTGCAGCGCTGGATGGATATCTCAGCTTGCTATAAACAAAATAGTCCAGGTACCGGAAACAGGGTAGCAGCGTTGGCTGGGATCTCTGCCTGGACTCATATATCCAGCTTTTCCAAAGAGCTGATAACCACAGCTGCAGCTGCACCCCCTCGGGAGGGCATGTTGGGACTGTATCAGCAGCTTTCCTAGGGCTAAGGTGGGCAGCGCTAGCATAAAGCATCAAAGTTTTTGAAATGTTGAGAGGGTGTTAGAAACACGATTGGCCTGCAACTCTGAAAGAGGAGCGGGGCAGACATCTCCTGAGCTGCCACATCCAGCAAGTCCATGTTGGAGCAGTCCGAAGGTTGTGCACCTCCAATCAACGGTGTCCTGCCTTAGAGGCTCACACCTCCCACCGGAGTGAGCCAGAGCCCACAGCCTAGCACGCCAAGTGGAGAGACGATGGGGAGACAGGACATAAGACAGGACAAGCAACAGCGGCTTTGGTCTGCAGACTTCACCGCTGCTTCTTCAGATCTCGTTGACTGCAGGAGAACATAGCTCAACTGGGTACAGAGCTCTGGATACAGAGGTCTGTACTGCCTGTACTGAGTACCAGGCAGAAAACGGCAAAAATAGTGTTCTAAGCGAAGACCAAACCAAAGTGTGAACTTTGCAGCTCTGGCAAGCAGGGCTCGCTCTGCCGCAATGAGTCACGGTCTCAGAGGCAGTCCGGAAAGGTCACCCCTGAGCTTGTGCCTCCAGTAGGAGCCATGGTGGCAAATACTAACCACCCTGACAAGCAGTGGTCTCGCATTAGCTGGCTGGTCACTGCTAGGGAGGGCTCCAAGCCCTCTCCGGCGCTCCCCAGCGAAGCCTCAGAAGGCTCTCCAGCAGATGGACCCAAAGGGAGCCCCTAGCTGTACCAGTGGAGCAGCCAGGTGAGGGGTGAGGACACCAACACAAGTGCTCAACCTCAGCTGCTCCCCTGGGAATGCGGCCACCAGGCCGGCTGCTGCTGGCGCAGCTCCTGCTGAAAGCCACCGGCAAGCAGGAACAGGCCCCCCGCTGCATGGGCAGGGCCCAGCCCTCCCTGCCCGGATACACCCACATTCCCCAGCCATGAGCGCACCCTCCCCTCGCCTGGGAACCTCCCGCCACCCAGCCAGCACCCAGCCCCGGGCACCCCTGCCAGCGGCACGGCCCCCCGGGAGGAGCGCACCGCAGGGGAGCGCAGCAGCAGTATCCCATCCCTTTGCCTCGCAGTGCGCAAAGGCAGCCTTGGCCACCCACCCGCAGCCTCCAGGACCTTCCCCTGGAACACAGAGAGCCCCAGGGACAAGGGGGACTGGCAGAAACAAGCCCCTTGAGCTCCCTGCGCAGCAGCAGCAAAGCTCAGGCTACCAGCAGAGCTGCTCCTGCGCTGGTCCCTGTCGCCCAGCCCTCCTGGAAAGCATCCTGCGCACAAAGCTCCTCTGGGCAGCCACTGCCTTGGGAGTGTGCGGATTCCTCGGCGAGCCCGCCAGCCCCAATCTGTCCCTCTAGCATGTGAGCCAAGCCAGGGAACTGCCTCCACAGTGCCTGGACTCCAGAGCAGAGCGATGGAAACCCAGAAAGGCTCGCAGGCGCCAGAAAGTGGCTGCCCTGCCTCCTCAAGAGCAGCAGGTCCCGGCCCAGCCCAGCCCCCAGCTCTGTGCATGCAGGCCAGCGTTCAATGCCTTAAAAAGCCTGTGGATGCTGTTTTTCCCTCCCAGCCCCTGCCAGGCGGCAGGGCTCACCCGCACGATTGCTTCTGCAGGGCCAGGCCAGGCACGCTGTGCGGCCAGGGAATGGGATGGGGCACAGAGGCACACACAGCGTGGTCCCCGCCGAGGCCCCCACATGCCCAGGCAGCCCTGGCACAGGAGAATAGCCCACGGCAGCGAGGCCAAACACCAGCTACTCGAGCACCTAACAGCTGCTTCAGCTGCCAGTCGCCATCGTGTGCCCAGTCCCCACGGGGGTCCTGTCACCCCTCCCCAGCTGGCCCTACCCTCTGTCCCTCTGCCATGGTACTCAGGATGCCACCACCGCTCTCTGCAGGCTGCCCCACACCCGGCAAGGACCACCGTGCTCCCAAACACACAGCCTCTGCTCGGCCCCAAGGAAGACCCCAGCAGAGCACTGCCCAGACAGAGCCTGGCACCAGGTACCTGCTTACGGGAGGGAGGTGCAGGCACGTTTCTGTGCTCCCTGACCCCCTCGTGCTGCTCTCTGCCTCTGCTCTAGCAGTCTCCCAAATAGTTCAGCACTTGCTCAGGAGCACTAACAGGACCCCTCTCCCCCTCCAGCACAGTTTCAGCTCCCTCTGCTCCTCCGACATCGCTGCATGAGGCTCAGCTCTCCCTGCCCTTGCTGGGACACCACTGGGGCAAGAAGGACGTGGGACACACATGCTCGGCTCCCAGGTGTCTGGCCGGGAAGGGAACCCGGACCCCCTGAGCATCTTCTCCCAGCTAGCCATGCTGCAGCTCCTTCAGCACCGACAATGATGGCGGTGCCCACAGCCACCGGGCGCTGGAGTGCAAAACAACCCCATGAACGCTCACGCTACCTTGCTACAGCCGAGCTTTCCTGAATGCAAACCCCGCAGAGCACCAGGACGCAATCACCTGCCCGTGCACAGCCAGGACCTTGGCTGGGATGGGCCACAGCCACCCGTCCCCGCAGACCCTGTGGGCGCAGGGGGGGTCTCGCCAGGCCAGCACCGCTCCTGCGCTCACTTACCCAGTGCTCGCAGCGGACCACTGCCCAGCAGGACGGGCTCAGCACCACCATGGGGGTCCTTGGGGCACACGCTGCTGGTGCTGCCACGCTCTCGCCGTCGGAAGCGGCTCGTGAGGAGCCTCCAGAGTCCCCCCGCCTGCCCGGGGTCAGTGTGCAGCCTGCCCCCGACCCTGGCCAGCTCCGGGTAGAGCAGGTCCCGCTTGCTGGGGCAGGTGTGCAGGGAGCTGGCGTCCCCCTCGCTCTTGGTGCGGAGACGTGTGGGGCGCAGGAGCCCCCCCGACTCTGAGTGCCGCAGCTCGTGGCCCCGGCGTAGGCGGAAGCTGAAGCTTTTGCGCAGGGAGCTGAAGTTCTTCCTGGGGCCGGGGCTGCTCCGGCCGCTGCCCCCG
>WAAD01013644.1:27083-49591 GCA_013389945.1 Fregata magnificens | reverse complement strand
CAGAGGGATCTGGACAGGCTGGATCGATGGGCCAAGGTCAATTGTGTGAGGTTCAACCAGGATCAGTGCCGGGTCCTGCACTTGGGTCACAACAACCCCATGCAACGCTACAGGCTTGGGGAAGAGGGGCTGGAGAGCTGCCCGGCGGAAAAGGACCTGGGTCGACAGCCGGCTGAACATGAGCCAGCAGTGTGCCCAGGTGGCCGAGAAGGCCAACAGCATCCTGGCTTGTGTCAGGAATAGTGTGGCCAGCAGGAGTAGGGAAGTGATCGTGCCCCTGTACTCAGCACTGGTGAGGCCGCACCTCGAATACTGTGTTCAGTTTTGGGCCCCTCAGTACAAGAAAGACACTGAGGTGCTGGAGCGTGTCCAGAGAAGGGCAACGAGGCTGGTGAAGGGTCTGGGGCACAAGTCTTATGCTGAGCGGCTGAGGGAACTGGGGGTGTTTGGTCTGGAGAAGAGGAGGCTGAGGGGAGACCTGATCGCTCTCTACAACTACCTGAAAGGAGGTTGTAGGGAGGTGGGGGTCGGTCTCTTCTCCCAAGTAACCAGCAATAGGACGAGAGGAAATGGCCTCAAGTTGCACCCAGGGAGGTTTAGATTGGATATTAGGAAAAATTCCTTCACCAAAAGGGTTGTCAAGGACTGGAACAGGCTGCCCAGGGAAGTGGTTGAGTCACCACCCCTGGGGGTATTTAAAAGACGTGTAGATGTGGTGCTTAGGGACATGGTTTAGTGGTGGACTTGGCGGCGCTAGGTTAACGGTTGGACTTGATCATCTTAAAAGGTCTTTTCCAACCTAAACGATTCTAGGACTCTGTGAAGGAGGTCACCAAGGCAGTGCCAAGAAGCCGATGCTGGGAGCTGTGCTCCTCCAGACACCCACGCCTGGTCTGGGCTGGGGGCAAGCAGTGGGGCGACGGCTTCGGCAGGGAGCACTACGCTGCCAAGGGCATCCGCCCTGGACACCCACGGCACAGAGCCACTCAGCCTCCCGGGATGAGCAGCCGGGCCAAGGAGCAGTGCTGGGATTCAAGGACAGCCGTGCCCATCAAGACGAGGACCCTGGCTTCACAGGCAAAACATGGGTGCTGGGCTGGTATTGCTGCCCAGGCATGGAGCCCTCGGCTGCAACAGGCAGCTGGGCCATGGTCAGACACGTGAAATGGCACGGAGGAGGAAGAACAGGGAACGAGACAGAGAGCATCGTTATAGCGCTGTATAAAATCCATGCTTTACCCCCACCCTGAATGCCGTGTTCTGGTCCCCAGCTCAGAAAGGACACAAAGAGCTTCCATGAAATGAACAGAGAAGGATCTGTCAGCCTAAGAAGGAGGCAGCTGAGGAGGGTGAGACTCCCAGTCTATGATTTGACCTCCAGAGCACTGCACAGGTAAGTAACAAACAGCATCTTCCAACAGAAGAGCTGGGGAACGTCAAATTAAACTGGCGAGTTTCAAAACAAAGGGAGGCACTTCTTGCCATGCCGTGCTGTCAGGCTGCGGACTCCTTGCCACAGGAGGTTGTGGATACTCAAAGTTCACCCAGTTCAAAAGCAATTAAACAAGATCATAGAAGAAAATCTAATCAGCACTATTAAATGTGAAGACACTACCTCTGGCACAGGAGTCTCTCTGCCACACACCACTGAATGCTGGGTCAACCAGGGAAATATTACTGTATGTTCCTCTCGGTTTCATCCGATTCCCAAGGCATTTGCTTTCAGCCATCTTTTAAGAGGACACTGAGCTAAACTGAACTTTGGTCTGAATCAGCACAACCTTCCTCAAACAGACCCTTGGTTCCTCTGACAACCCTCATAACCCATTTCTGCTCCTGTTTCCATCAAAGTCCTCTTCCCTGCAACAGGCATTGTACAAAGCCTCCTGGAGGAAATTTCAGCCATGCCTTAAACAAGGACGCTGCTGTTTTCATGTCACATGTTCTCCCTACGTAGCACAGGGCTGCACTTGCCATTTTGATGGACAAGCCACTGTAGATGTACTCCCCTGTAAGTATTGCTCCAAGAAATGCCACGGCATAAACCAACCCACGCTATGACTTCAGAGTGAACAGCGCAGCACAACTTCAAGGGAAAATAATACTAAATAAGCCAAAATTCCCATTGCAGTTTATTAGCCTGGAGCTCTCAGCGCACTTCCTCCGTAAGCCTGGGAGCCTCAGACCCAGGAGCTTCCAGATAATGAGTTCCTTGGATCCCTCTAGCCCTGGGGATCATCCTGCCCTCATGGCAGCAGAAGCCGGATCTGGGCTTTCCAGGAGAGACAGACCAGAGAGAGGGACACAGCAGGAACGTGCCCAGGGAGATGGAGACCACTGGGTGACCAGGGCCGTGGACTGCATGAAGCAGAGGGGAGAAGGCCAGGAAGCCCATCGATCCTCGCCCGAGTGGGGCCGCAGGACCGGAGGCTGCAGGAGAGCAGTGCCCGTCGGACAAGGAAGGCACGCTCCAGCGCTGCTGGCCGCTGCACCAGCGCAGAGCTGTCCCTGCGGCCCGGCTGGCCGAGGAGCTCCCGCGCTGCTGCCCTGCTGCCACCCGGCTGGGGGACCACCTGCACCCACCCGGCCCAGGGTCCCCTCCAGCAGACGGGGGTCCCAGCCATGCTGAGACCGCTCCACCCACAAGCATCTCCCAGAGTCGCACTCGTCTGTCACCCACGATGGGGAAGTCGGGGAGACCTGAAATCCAGAGGCTGAGCAGTGGTTTCTGCGCAGGGCCCTCCCCTGCACCTGAGTGAGGCCAGGCTGCCAAAATCCTGCCACCCCACGAGGAAGGCCTGGGGAAGCCCCGGCTCCGCGGCAGCTGGGCTCTCCCAAGGACGCGGGCCGGGTGCCCTGTGCCAGCGGAGCCCGGCGAGACTCAGACCCCAACAGCAGCGCCCTACGAGCCTTGTAACAGCCAGACCACAGCGGCTTTTCAAAAGACGTCAGCAGGCACCCGGCACCCTGCTGCTGTTTGGTGGCTGGCAGTGAGAGGAGGTGATAAACATGGGACTAAGCACTTATTTAGCTATACTTTATTTTTTAATCCCACTTTTACTGTAATCATGATCAGTGTTTTTAATTAAAATGTTTATAGTGTCAGTTTCTGAGCGGACACTGACAGCACTCAAGAGCTAACAGTTATTTTGCAAATCGGCTCCCGGAGTCTCAGGAATGACCGGTAACAACTCAAACTATTATAGATCCTGCACCATTGCTCTAAGAATGGGAAGAATAACCCTGCTTTCTGGCCAAATTCTAGCTTGTTAATTAAGCCTTCTTCTGCAGGGACAACTAGCCCAGCCTTTCACGCATTTCCCTCACTGCTCAACGGTTTCCAGCTCTAAAGCAGCTCTTCCCAGCCAACTAAACAAATACAGCAAAAACACCACCAGTGAGCCCAAAGCAAGAAAGCATCCAGCATGAGTCTCACCCCAAGGCTACAAGCCATGCTTCAGAGACCCACCGAGCAGCGGGACACTGTCGGGAGCCTTCCTGCATTTCCCTGGGGCATCAGCGAGGACGGAGAGGACGTGCCGGTGGGGCAGAGGCTGCTGAGGAGTGGCACGGCGCAGCTCTGTAAGGGACAGCAAGCGGCTCAGGAGGACAAGCAGTCTCCCAGCCCGGCCCTTTGTTCCCTTCTCTGCCCCGACCTGACAGCCAAGAAGCTCCAGCAATGGCTGGGAGAGCTGCAAACATGAATGCCTCGGAGACCAGCTTTGAGCAGATGTGCTCACCCTGTGACACCCTACAGCACTGCAGAGCAAGGGCTGCAAGACCTGGCTCACCATCAGCAACCGCCAACCGCCGGGGTGAGCCTCCTGTAACAGACAGCTTTCCCTGGACCCTGACCTGGCTGCCAACCCTCCCGCAGGGTCTGGAAAACTGGGCCTGCTGTCAGAGAGAGGGAGAGAGAAGTTGCCCCGTGTCTCAGCAGTAAGGGTCTCCTGCAGGGACCCTGGCAGCGCCCACCATGACAGGGAGGGGGACAGGTGGGCTCAGCAGGGCCGCGCAGAGCTGCCCCAGCCGAGGCCAGCCCCATGAGGAACTTGACTTACCCACGCAGTGCGGTGCCACCAGCTGCTGGAACCCCCACCCACCAACGGGGCTGGCGAGGGTGGAAATTGCCAGAGACCAAGAGGAGAGCTGGGACACCACAAGCATTAGTCAATGCTCACCTGCCTGCTCACCAGCCGATCTGCAAACCCAGCCTTGTCCTAAGGGGCTGCTGTGTCATCCAAATGAAACATGTCCAGCACTACAGGATGATCTAACAACCCAAAAGCAGACAGCCGGGAGGCGAGGAAAGGGGCACAGCCCTCCCCGCCAGCCCCAGAGCCCCTTCCCACCCTGGTATGGCACAGCACCGTGCTGCCGATAACCGCCGTGGGACCGGCCGGAGCCACGGGGTTGGTGGGAGTGGACCCCGCAGATGCTGTCCCAGACAGGCTGAGCGGGGCCATCCACAGTTTTATTCTGAGCTCATGATAACCCTTAAATCACCCACAGGCTGTAACACAGCAGCAAGAGAGGAGCTCCGTATCCTTACGCTGACAGAGAGCTCAGGAGCCAGACACCATCGCCAGCGGACGAACAAGGGGCTACCACAGGCAGCCCTCCGGAGGGGGAGAAGGGGTTTATTCGGGTGGTCGAGTCCCACATCCTAGGAGTCAAAAGACGTGACGAGGAACGCCCTGAAGAAACTCCTTCCTCAAAGACCAAAAGGGGGTACCAAGGGCCCTCCAGTCCACAGAGGTGAGCTCCCTTCACACCAGCTTATTTCTCGTACAGCTTAAGCAAGTGCATCGGGAGATAATTTAGATTCAAGCAGAAGCACTCGAGAGCCAGCAGTGCCAGCCCTGCCATTGCCCACACGATGTTACCTGAGGCCTGCGTGCATGCGTTTTCATCCTGAGTAAGGCAATCCTTTGTGGAAAATATACAAGCACATAATTAAAGGCTCCATCAAAACTCATATGCAAAAGAGCCCAAATTAGGATGTAAAGGCAAATGTAAATTTTCACAAGGTTGGCTTTTGGAACCAAAATAATGTTTGTTTGGTTTTAGTGCTGTTTTCTTGCAAGCCATTTGATATCACTTTTCTTTTTATGCAAAAAAATAAAGTTTTCTCTAATGGTACCAACCCATTTCACATAATCCAGAGAGCTCAAACTACAAAACTGTGGTACCGTGGCACAGCCACTGCCAGCTGAGCTGCAGATTTGTATGCTGGTCATCAGACGGGGATTGCGACCCAGGAAAAACAGCCATACTGCCAGAGCCCCCAGGCTAGCGTGCTCTTGCTTTATTCCCCCATACACACACCAGCCCCCGCATGCGAGGCTGTCCTGGACGAATTCCACCCAAGTGCCTTTATTCCACTACCTGCATCCCTGTTCTGCAGCAGCACGGCTCCTGCCCAACGCGGGGCGTCGCAGCATGTGCTCCCAGGGCGGGAGAGGCTCCGCAGCGTGGGGGGTCAGGACACATGCTCGGCGGGCAGGACACTGTGGGAAGGCAGACCCCTCGAGCAGCCTCACCACGCGGTCTGTCTCCATCCATGCACGCCGTTACACACGCCGGCACCCAGGTGAGAAGAGCTCTATCAAACACAGGCATTTCAGGTTTCTCCCCAAGGCCTCTGCACAAAGACCAAACCATCAACCACAGATGGGGAAAAAGAAAAAAAAAACCCAAGCCACACACAGCAGAAGGTGCTGGCCTCCCACTTGTGTTCGCACGTTCTCACAGTCCCCCAGAGGCTCCTGCTGCAACCACAGACACCTCAGCCTGTGGATGGCTCATCCTCCTGAAAGGGGATCGTGCTGCATCCCACCCGACGGTCCCCCCCGGGAGGGAGCAGCCTCCGCGTCGCTCTGTCCCGTCCCACACCCCTCTGCCACACTGACCCTCACCCCTCTCAGTGTCTCCCCGCCAACATGAAGTCCCAGCGGAGCCTGACGAGTCCCCGCTGCCTGACCGCAGAGACACGCAGAGGAAGACTTCAACCACACCGGCACGATATGAACTTCCCATGCGGTCGGGGCAGGAGGTGACAGCTTCAGGCGCCTCTCACCACCCCGAAACCAGCTGCTCTTCAGCTGGGAGGGCAAGGCAGAGATCTTTGGAGCTGAGCTGCTGGGGGTGAGCCAGCAGGGCGCCAGGATAACCAGCCGTACCGAACCATACTTTGGGCCAGCAAGAAGACCTTTGTAAGGAGAGCAGTCACCAGCCTGTCCCCCAGCACACAGACGCACGTGAGGAGGTTTCCCTCATTCACTGCAGAGCAGCTGGTGGCTGACAGGCTGTGTGCTGGTGCAGGACAGAAAGGTGTCCATCCGTCCCTCCCTCACACCAAAGTTCAAGGGTTGCTGCTCCTCAGCCCAGAACCATGGTGCTCCACCAGCAAGGGCAGGCAGAGAGGGTGCCCACTTGCAAGGGAGAAGGACGTCTCCCCTCCTCCCTTCCCAGCAGTGCTGGGCTGTGGAAACCCGGTGCTGTAGTTGCAATGTAATTGCTGCTTGGGCACAGCGAAGATCCTGCCTGCAGCCCAGCTGAGGGGCAGTGGCAGAAAGGGACCGGCGTTATCTCATTCCGAGCGCCCTGGTGACCTGGAGCTGGAGCAGGCAGCACACAGCTGCTGCCCCCACAGTGGCACAAGGCTGTTCAGGAAAGATTGAGGCCCCACAAGCACCTGCCCTGGCCAGCTCTGCCGCCCTGTGCAGCCCCTCGCAGGGCCCAGCGGCGCCAGATGCTCCCTGGCATCTCCTTCCAGCCACCCCAGGGGAGTGGCTCCAGCTGCAAACAGCTCCCTCTCCCTAGGCCGGGCTGAGCGCGGGGCAGCATCGCCCCACGGCTCAGCAAAGGAGCGGGAACGGCGGCTCCATCAAAGGAGCGGGAACGGCGGCTCCATCATGGACTGCCATCCTGTGAACCACACTGAAAGGAGCATTCATTTACACTCTCCCCAGAGCCAGTCTCTCAAGCTCCCGCTAATACACACGTCTTCTGAGAGACCCCTGTGCCCGAATCCCCTTCCCCGGACCGTTGCTCGCCCTGAGACCACAGGGCCTCCCAGCCGTCCCAGCCAAATCCTTCTGACTTATTTAGAAAATCCCATTTGAGATCCCTCTTCGTCCACGCATGCCGTGCTGCTGGTGCCCGGCCACCTGAAACACCCCTGGCACCTGTGCCACAAGCAGCACGCAGGACATCCCCTGCCTGCTCACCTCCCATCGCCCCACTCTGGGGACTGGAGAGAAGAGATAACCTTCGTATGCCCCCCTCGCCCCTGAATTATGGCTCTCACCTCTTCAAAACACGTGCTTTATTTACAGATGACGTCTTTCAGCTTCAGCCTCTAATCACCCTTTTGTCTGCAAAACGAAGGGACCACTTTCAAAATCCAGCTCCCTTAAGGTATTTATAAGTCTTAAAGATATTTGTAAGATATTTATGAGATAAATAAAGATATTTATAAGTCTGATCAAATAACCTCTCAACAGCCTCTATGATACAGCAGGGCTACTCAAGTCCCCTTCTATGGGTACATCTCGCAGTCCAGCCATTAATTCACAAGTCCTTCCTGAATCCTCCCTAGTTCCCCAATGCTTTTCTTCTGGTACAGACACAGCAGAACCAGGCAGCACCCCAGCAGGGATCGTCCCGGTGCCAAACCTCCTTCTCTCCCACCACGTTCCCTATAGATAACCACACACACACAGAATCCACACTACCCCTTCTGTCCTCAGCACTGCACTGGAAACTCATTTTCCACTGATAAAAGAGTATAGTTCCTCAAGTCTTCCCAGTCACCGGACACAGTCCCTCACTCTCCTCCATCAGAGACTCGCCCACCTCGGTGCTTGGATTCCTCCTGTTTTTGTCACTTGCCACAATCTTTATTAATTCAATCACGATTCTTGATTTTTTTTTTCCCAGCAATTGATACAAACGCTAAACACTACAAGGTGAAGAACAGATCCCACAAAACCCACCACAAACCTAGCTGCTCTAATACAATTTTTATTTACAGCTATACATTGAGGTCCCAATCTTTAATCCATTTTACGCGTTTCACATTAACCACAGACTCTTCTAGTTTCTTCATCAGAAGGGCACTCTGTCCTAAACCAAATATCATAAAGAAGTCTAAACACATTATTTAATCATTAACACCTGTACCTAATCACTCTGCTCAGGAGTTGTTATCAGCGTTACGGAAAACAGATCCCATCAAACCATGACACTTGGCACTCATTTCCCCTCCTTTAATTCTTCATTAATTCAGATTATGTCAGCCTCTCTGCTGCTTTCCCAGGGATCGATATCAAGCTAACCTGAGTCATCCCATTTATCCTGTTAAAGGCTGGCACAGTGTTAGCCTGCTCCAGCCTCAGTCAGCCTCTCATGCGGGAGCCACCAAGAGGCCAGGGATCAGTCAGCTCTGCAGGCAGCTCCCCCAGGGCCCCCGGGTGCAAGCTACCCAAAGCTGGGAATCTTAAAATACCTCATTTTGCTAGCTGCTGTTCAACACTGAACAACCATTCGAGAGAAAGTATTTCATCTCCCCAAGCACGGGACGGAAATGCTTCTACCGCATGGCTGCTCACAACCAGTTCATTTTATCCAGCCATGGACTGACACCAGAGTTAAACAACATCCCTGTTCCTAATAAACCTCGTAACTCCTTATTGCCACTAACCAAGCTGGATATAGGCTGCTACTTGTGTCTTATTCCTTCAGTTTGCTCGCTTTCAGTCTTGGCTTATGTTCAGTAATACCAACCTCTTCTCTGTTAACGATTAATTATATGACAGTCTTATTGTTCAGATGTGCCACCTCTTTTGTATGCCAGGCTGAACTTCGAGATAGCGTAGCCTTCTTCATTAATTGTGGGGCTTGGGCGTTTTGGCCACAAACAAGACATTCTTTAGAAATGTGTAATTATGGCTTGCATTTTCTATTTATGTTCTTTCTCCTAAATACTTCAGCTCACAATTTTTTTTTTTTCGTCTTTGTGACATCAACCCTTCTAAAACAAATAGTAATGGGTGAGTGTCACACAAGCACTGTCACCAGAAAGAGCATCACATCAGTACTCAACCCTTCTGGGAGAAAGAGTCCAGGAGTTACAGAGGGCTGCAAGGAGAAGTGGAATGTCCTGCCCTCCCTTCCCCATCCGCAGACGATCCAGTACTGAGGAAGGGGCTGGGATGGCTCCCAAGAGATCGCTTTGGTGGAGATGTAGCAGGAAACACTGCTGGGAACCTCCCCCCAGGGATGCCCAAGGCTGGCACCAGACTGGTACCACTGGTAACACAACGACACCAGACCTGATAACTTTGGCATTCACTGTGCAATGCTGCTCACGTCTAAAATTGCAGTATGATCAGAGCACCAGACTATTGCCTGGCACGAGCGCCAAGCAGATGCAGTGGCAGTTCACACCTCTGCCTGATCCCTTTATATCTCTTTTGATGCGGTTTGTTTCTGTGCTGTGCTGGGGACAAGGTGGGAATGAAAAGCACTGAGCCGTCGAGGCTGGAGGGAGAGTGCTACCAGAGAGCAAGTGCAACCAATGCCCCACAAACAAAATGCTTCTGGACAGCACGTGGGGAGGTTTCGTGGAGGGAGCGAGGATGCCCAGGGCTGGGGCGCTCGCCCTGGAGGAGAGGATGAGGGAACGGGGCTTGCTCAGCCCGGAGAAGAGCTGGTCTCTGGGGGAGCTGAAAGCAGTCCCCCATCACCTACCGGGGTCCTCAAGGTGGACTGAGCCCTGACCCTTCTTTGAGCACATAGTCAGACTACTGTAGGCATCTAGGAAGCGCTGGCATCGCATTCAATACCGTGGGGCTGCTCAAAAGCCGCAGCGAGCTGTGCTTCAAGAGCCGAGTCCCCTCCACCGTCTGCATCTGCCCACAGCTACCTTCCAGCTTTCCAGCGCTACAGGCGGTGTCTGAGCGTGCACGCCAGCTCTCTGCTGCCTGGAGAGCTTACTGCAAAATTCGGGAGCTCCAGGTACTGAAGCACTTAGGAAGGCAGGTCTGGATCCCTACGCTCATAACCCGCTTTCCCCTGTACTGAAGTCGTCAGAGCAAACACACACACAACTACAACATTCGCTCCATCTTTAAACATCTTTGACACCCAAGGTCTGCCTGGCCAAACTACAAATCCTCCCTGAGCCAGTGAGCTGCACCACAGGCTCCAGTGCAGGCTGGGAAGCCCTTAAAGCAGGAGGGATTTTCTGCAGGGAGCCGTGTGCCAGCACTGCTCAGCTCTCCCTGTGCCTCTGCCACCGAAACCTCGCTGTGCCACTCGCGTCAGGGAACAGCAGCGCCGGAGACCACGGCATGCTCCCCAGGACCATGGCTTCCCTCCTTGGGAGAAATCTGCACTGAAAGGAGGCGGCTGCACAGCTCTTGGAGAGGGAACATAAAAGTGGCTGGAAAGGAACTGCAGCGGTGGCGACACCTCCCGGGGTCGGGGTCCAGCCTGCAGCGGGAACCAGCTGCAGGTCCCACGGCGTGGCACGGCACACTGCGACGCCGGAAGGGCAGCAAACGGGAAACCTGCCCGGGCCTCGGATGCACAGAGGAATGGCCAGCTGGTTGAAAGGAACTTCGGACAAAGAATAAATTACATCAGGCTCAGACAAAAGACTCTGGTTCACAGAGAAACCTTTGCTCGGCCGGACGGACAGAGTGTGTCTCTCAGCGGGCAGCACATCCTCATTCTGCTGCAGCTCAGGCTGTGGCAGCACCAGAGCTTCAGGAGGAGGAACATGCTGGAACAAGTGCAGTGTTTGCAGGCAAGCACAAAAAGAACCAAAAAAAAAAAGTCAGATCAGCTCAAAAGCGTTACTCAGGATAGCAGAAGCAAAGACAAAGCGTTGTGAAAGGACCTTAAAATCCTGCATAACTAGGTGACAGAATAGTAGATGATCGGTGTAAAATGGTATGATCAGAGAAAAGTAATTCTCATTTTACATATACAATAATGAGCTCTAATTTCTTATTACCACGCAAATGAAATCTTGAGGTTATTCTAAACAATTCTATGAAAACATCAGTTCGCTGCTCAGCAGCAATCAAAGAGCAAACCGAGTACTAGCAATTACTAGGAAAAGGATGAAGCACAAACCAGGGAACATCACGATGCTCTCGCCTCGATCCACGGCGCGCCTGCCGTTGAAGGCTGTGCACTGATTGAGAGCCGTTCCTCACCCTCCCCGGCGCTTGTGACCCACATCTCAAAAAAACATAGAAGGGAACTAGAAAAGGTACCAAGAAGGGCAGGAGATGATCAAAAGGACAGAATAGCTTCTGTACAAGGAGCCTGAAAAGGAAGGTGGCAGAGGGGGAATGAAGAGTTCCATGTCTGGAGAAGAAAGGAGAAGGCCACCAGGGAACAATTTGTTCACTGTTTCTTCCAAAACACAAACTAGGGGACATCAAATCCAATTAATCAGGAGGCAGGTTCAAAACAGAAAGAGATCTCTTCATATAAAACATCGCTAAGCTGTACAATGCCTTGTCAAGGGATGCAGTGGATGCCAAGCTAGCACGAACTCAGAAGATGATTAGGCAAATTCAAGGACAAAAGCTCTGTGCAGGGCTACAGAAACTCAGAGACGCTGCTTTGGGCTCTAGAAATCCATGACCGACAAATGGCTCCACACTGGGAGAACAAACATCCCGCAGCCCAGTTTGTGTGTCCCGGCCCCCAGGCACAGGCTGGGTGGCAGCAGAGGCCAGGGTGATGGGCTGAAGAGCCCACGGAGCCGCTTTCGCGACAGCACGAAGAGTGGACTCGCCTCGCCTCTCCCATGTGGGCCTCTCCCTGTGCTAGCAGGGCTGCTGGCAGTATCTGTGGTTTAGGTTGTCAAACAGTCACTGCAGCAGCTGAGAATCAGGGCCTCAAAACTTTGCCAAACTAACTACTCAAGCTGAAATTTTCCATGCTTGCTCTCTGCCTTAGGCTGGTATTTTTAGAAGTTTCAGCAAAAGCAATTCAGACATTTCCAAAAATGAGGTTAGGGAAAAATAAGGTAGCTTTGCCAAAGTTGTACATTTTCCCAGCTTTTACTGAGTTATTTGAAGAGCTGGTAGACCTCCGTAGTTCAGAGCTGGAACCAAGCGGCTGGCTCGGGGTCATGCTTCGTTCAAGGGGATGACTTTTGCTGTCCATAAATGTGCACGCAAACCTGGGGGCCAAACAACTCCTTTGAGAGCTGCTGTTCACACTTCTCAGTTCATGCTGCTGGATGCAAAAGAGACCCCTTGCTCTTAATTCAAACTAATACAGAAGGAACAGACACACCAGGGAGGCAACTCAGCCTCTGGCTTCCACACGTCAACAAGTCAAGCTGAAGACGCACAACAGCCTAAACTTTAGGTTGGGCTACACCAAGATACAGGCTGCAGCAGAACAGTTTCTATCTTGATCTGCTAGATGGCTTCCTTGCTGACAGCCTAAAAAAAAAAATTTAAAAATACAAAGAAATACAAAGGCACTTTTGATTTTAGCACTTCTCAATTTTTGAATGCTTGATTTATAATTTTATCGCCATTGCTTAAGTTTATTTGAATGCAATCAGTTGTATTATATATGCAGTCAGGCTTTTCAGCTGAGATCGAGGACTCCTTCTATTGAATCCTGTATATTTTGTCACTGACAACAGATTACAAAGACAGCAGAGATCATCCCTGTGCCATTTAGTTCCACTTGCTGCACAGCACAGGTTAGAAAAACCCACTCAATAAATTCAGCATCAGAATCATCTCTTATACCTAAGCTAGCACAGACTTCTATAGGCAAAGAAACACCAGGCTTTGATTTGAGGCCTTGCAAGTATTTACTGCATCCCTAGGAACGTTATTCCAATGGTTAGATACTCTCCGACAAATATGAGTACTTCAAAGCTGAATCAGGGTAGCTTTGGGCTCTGCTCAGCGGGTCACATTCTGCCTTCAGCTTCTAAACTGACCTGATTGCTTTCAAGCCCCGTACTATACTATTAGCCATGTTCACTAGGCTTTAAATGATTTTATGGCTCTTTTTGTAATTATTCACATTTTTTAACAATAAAAAAATTATAGACATCAAAATTACATGTAGTACCTGGTGACGGTCTTGCCAAAGCCATAAAAACGTTATCCCTCCCTTCCACGTTCACAAGGTAAGTTCCAACTCACGCTAAGTGCCTGCGTAGCAGCATCCCGCAGAGGGTTTCTCCCAAACTAACACAACGATTGGGATGTTGCACCATCTAAACGCGGCCAAACTAAATGCACCTTCGACGGGACTATAAATGATCTATCATTTTAGGTGATGCCTGGGATGAGTTGGAAGTTAGTGAGGTATTTGTTTAATAACCTTCTTACATTGTATGATGCATAAAATATTGTGCCAGCTTTAAAACTGCTGTGGCTTACAGGAAAGCCAGTAAAGGCAGAAATACATACGAACTAATTAAGGAGCTGAGAGTTGACGTGGGAGAGTTTACACAGAAGTTGCCCTTCTTACATTTGTGTGACGTCTCAGTGCCCAAAAGACAAAGGAGCAAGTCCTGAGAAGGAACAGACTCCTCTTCTTCCCTTCTGACCTTCCACCACGACATGGTTTTCCAAAGGCAGCAAGACGCTATGGCTTAATCTGCGGGCCCAGCAGTAAAGCTCTCTCAAGAAAGCAAACAGACCAGTAGACTTTCTGTGATTTGTGTTTCATGGGACTGAATCCACCTCCACCCACAGGAGATCACGGTGGCTGTGAGATTCCACTCCACGTCAGCCCAAAACATTACCTTAGACACAGAAACAGGAGAAATGCCAAGGCCAGAGCACTTGGCAAGGCAAGGCGGGCGGAGGACCGGCAAGAGGTGGGCTGAAGGTGCCAGGTCTCCAAGCCACCTTAGAATGGATCTGCTCTGGAGACGCCGGCTTCCACAGGGCAGCTCTGCAGGGAGATGCTCTGCTGAACCCCACCAGCCCCAAAGTGCCCCATCTCCACTAACACCCTGCTCAGGAGGTTATCATGAAAAAAGTGGGTCCCATCACATCTTTTCCTCCTCCTCTTTTCAAGCTGAACTCAAAGCCATCTGTGTTTTAGATACCTACATCTGATCTAGTCACCCTCAGCTCTCCTACAGTCAACGGAGAAAAATAAGCACTTTTAGTGCACAACTCATCCAACCTACTTTGCACTCCTACTCCAGCCCGAGAATGAATACAGAGGAGCCTGGGGGAACTGACTCAGGTGGTGTCACCTCCATCACAGCCAGCTAAGGCTGAGTTAGATGACTCCCCCAACTTCTGGATCCCACAGCTCCCTTCAATGACAGCCTGCTCAGCTGACACGGCATGAGCAACGCCATCCCTTGAGGCACCTGAAGAACACTGGAACAGGTTGCCCAAGGAGGTGGTAGATGCCCCACCCCTGGTGGTCAGGCTGGACGGGGCTCTGAGCAACCTGATCTAGTCTAAGATGTCCCTGCTCACTGCAGGGGGGTTGGACTAGATGAGCTTTAAAGGTCCCTTCCAGCCCAACCTATTCTATGATTCTATGTTTCTGTCAGGACCCTAGGGGACTAGGCAGGGTTTTCTGGACCACCCGTCTGAAAGCAGGTATCCATATTTCTGCATAAGGGCAGGTTTGCATCTCCCCTTGCAGTCCAGGCAGACAGACACGCCATACCGCAGAGCAGCAATCGTGGGAATGAAGCAAGGGCCTGCGGCTCCAAAGGACGGGAGTGCTCACCACCCGAGCCTCACGTCTTAATCACAAGATTGCTCTATTTCCATGGAAACAGCAGAATTAGAGACTTCAGTTTAAAGACAATCACCAACGTCGGGTATTTAACTGTTAAACCTGTCAGCACTCCCGCCTCCACCGCCAGGAGAGGAGACACCACTTCCCCACACCACTGGCCCGCTGCAGCCCTGCCGAAGGCTGCGCGGCAGCAGCGCAGCCGAGCCGCTCTCCGGCCCCGCCACCCTATCCGGCCGTGCTCAGGCAGGTCCACCACAGGCAGGACCATCCCATCGGTATTTACTCTTGCTTCACTTACCAGTCACAATTAGGCTTCCAGAGAGCTTACCCTGCATCAGTACATTAGGAGATGGAAGTTCCTGACTGATGGCGGTTGAATCCAGTGCTTCCTTGTACGTCGGCAACTGATTTTTGGACGACGTACAGCAATCCTGCTGACCAAGGCTTCCCTGATGCTTCAGCAGTAAGAAAAGGCTTTCTGTACTTGTGAGTCATTCAGCGAGTTACTGGATGGCTTCAGGCACTAACATGAGTACCAGCCGGCACAAGAAGAGGCTAATGCCTCCTTTTTCGCCTGACCTAGCAAAGCACTGCAATTGTTATGGTCAACCCAAAGAAAGAGCGGTGCAGAGCCAAGGTGCTAATTACTATCGCTAGCAGAGGGTTACCCTGTCCAACCCTACTGTCATCACTCCATCTTACAGCCACAAGCCTTTCTTGAAAACAAAGCTGAGAAGGACGCAGGCAGCGTCGCAAGCCTTTTGAAGCAAGTATCTTGGGTTTGCAAAACACAACAACGTAAGCTATGATACTGGTAGCATCATCGAGGCTGTTGAGCTAGATCAGGGGAGCTACCTGCACCCAGGAAGCACTCAGAGGCTTCTCCCATGAGAGAGGAGAAGAGCTGCCTCTCTGTCTTCTGCCCAGCCAGGGGTCCACTTCAAGGGGTCACCACACAAAAATCCCCTCTTGGTGTTCTGATGCCTTGGCATCGCTGCGGTCAGCATGACCATTAGCTAACGGGTCCAGGGAGTCTTGCACAACGAGCCTCTCTCCTCTTGGCCATTACGCCCTAGTCCAAGAACCAAAATTGCTCAGTCCAGCTCTGACTACGAGCCGCCACAAAGACGAGCAGGCAGACAGTGGGTAACAGATGCTGACGGCGAGGAAATTTGCCACAGCACATGCTGTCTGCTGCCTTGCCCATACCTGGAAGGCATTGGAAGCCTGGCCATGAGCCAAATCCCTGCCACGATTATAACCACACTCCTTAAGCCCTTCCTGCCGGGTCAGGGCAGCAATGTCCCAGTCTCTAGGAGAGCAACTTCTCACTCACAGAAATCCTAACCCTGCTCGGAGACAGAGAGCGCAGAATTGGAGAAGATGGAGGGAACTCATCTTGTACAGCAGAGTCTGTGGGACACGACAAGCCCGCCCTGCTCCGGCGAGAGCTCACGTGGAGCGATCTCCGCCCTCGTGCTGGCAAAGCTCCATATCAAGACACACAAGTGTGGCTGAAAACTATGTCTACAGCTGATCTACCATGAAAGCTGGGAGTGCTTTACGCCAGACCCCCCTTCAGGCTCTGGAGAGATCTCCCCAGGGTACAGTTACACACAACTGCCAGCCCCAGACTACCCGTAAGGACACGTACAGGCAAGGAAGAGCCTCTCTGACCTCTGGTCCATGCCTGCTGCTCCCCACACAGAGCCCTTGAGCATCCTGAACCCTGCAGTCACCCGTGCCCATCGTGTCGTACGGAGGCCCAGCTGGCTTCTCCATAAGGCTACCACACGCGGGACTGGGGTGCTGATGCAGAGGAGACATGCTGTCAGGACACTCAGCAAGATCAAATCTACCCCCGGGGTTCCCTGGTGCGTACGCTGACCCCCCCCCCCCCAAGGGCTCAGCAGCCAAGCCGTCAGGCTGCCTCATGTAAAGCTCCTCACTCCATCCTTTCCTCTCCTGCTGCTCTTGCTCTCCTGCCTGCAGCCTGCCCATCCTCTTCTCCCGCCCCCTCTCTCCCCCTCGTCCGGCCAGCCAGGGCTGACACCCCCTCGGCTGGCGGAGGGGAGCGTGCAGCGGGTGCCTCTGCCTGGCAGTGGCAGTGAGTCAGGCGCAGGCAGCACAGCACGTGGGAGTCTGCCGGCTGAGTCACTCAGCGCAGAGACAGGCTGACTCACCCTCGGACACAGCGCTGCAGGATGGATGGATGGACGCCGGCTGGCCGGCAGATGCTGCCGCAGCAGCTCCAGGTGCAGGTTTCCTCCCCACTGCGCTGTGCCATTCTGCTGCCAGTGGTTCCCCAAGGGCCCTGGTGCCAGGCAGAGGGCCCACCTGGCAGCGACGTGTGCAGGAGGTCTCCCGGCCACCAGCGGTGCTTCAGGGACTGCTGACCAGGGGCAGGGTGCCTGTTCCCAGACACGCGCCAGTGTCCCTGCTGCAGTGCCCATCGGCGGCCCCCACCCCCAGGAACAAAGCCGCGGGCTGGACGAGCCCTCAGCCTCACCCCCACAGCCGCCCCCCCGCTGGCTCCCAGCGCTGCAGCCACCCACCCCGCGCCCCACACTCCTGCCCGCTGTCCACCCGCTCCTCGGCCTCCGACACCCCCTGCCCTGGGCACGGGGCAGCCCGACGGCCAGGCTGTGCCAGGAGCGCGGCCTGTCCACAACACCTTCCCCAGCCTGGGGTGGCTGGCAGCGCCGGGGCACGGGGCCATGCCCCCAGGGCAGCGGGACCAAGGGGACCTCACCTGCCCGGTCCCTCTGACCACTGCTGCCCTCTTCGGCTGGAGGAAACTGCACACCACCTACTTCAGCAATAAAGTAACCCAAAATCTCATTTACTGTGCATTTATTTTAGTGTGCCACCTAAATCCGGCACCTGCCGCCGTGGTTTGGGACCGGCAGAATTAGCTCAAGGAGAGGAGGGGACGCGGGGCTGGGGTCAGCGCTGCCGAGGAGTCCGGCGGACCCGGCACTGCTGGCAGCAGGATGGCCCCAGGCACACAGACAGCCCAAGAGAATGGGGAGAGGAGCAGCACAACCCACCACTCGAAAAGGAAAGCAGGGTGCAGTGGTAGGGGCTTCGCTCACTGGCATGGCCCCAGCCAAACCGCCTGAAGGAAGAAGGGGGATGGCGACGACCCCTTCCTACACCGTCACCGGCGGTGGGACCGGGGCTGTGGGCACAAGAGCAGCTTCTTCCCATTTAACCCACAAAACAGAAGGCAGCAACGGATGCAACCGGCTTTCTAAAGGCTGCCGGGCACTGCCCAGGAGCGAGGGGCCCTCAGAAATGAAGCCCACAGCCTGCAGTTTCAGCTCCAGAGCAGTTCACGGCTGCAAGCTCTGAGCCCGCTGGGCCTTCGCATGGGGCCTAGAGCAAGCCAGAGCCCGGCAGGGGTCTCTTCCAGACCACCCCACCGACCAGGACAGGCGGGAGCTGCTCCTCGGCTCTGCAGGCACCTCCGTCTGGGCAACGCACCTGACAGCGGGACTCCAACCAAGGCTGCTTTCCAGCACGAGGCCGGGCAGCCCCTGAGCGGAGCACTCTTCGTGGAGAGACACCTTCACCGAGCTGGGAACCCATGGGTGCGCAGGGGTCCCTGCTCACACTGCGGCAACCTCCACCAGCAACAGCTCGGCAGCAGCGTGTGCATCTCCTGCAGCAAGCAAGCGCCTGCTCGTTTCTGGCTGTCTTGGATAATGAAAGTACTTGTGGGAACATTTTACACGGAGAAAATGGGGTTTGGCATTCTGGGTCCGAAGGGGTGCGTGGCTTTATTTGGTTTTTCATTTGTTTGGGTTTGTTGTTGTTATTGTTTAGGTTTTTTACATTTTCGTGATAATTCATCAGATAGCCAAAAAGCCAATACTCCATAAAAAAATAAAGGCAACAATTTGGCTAAAAGACCCAAAAAAGGGTAAGAAATGGGAAAAAAGAGGAGGAAACAGATGTCAATAAGATCTTGAATGGAGGAAGTATCAAAAATTGGTATAGGAAGCTGAAGACTTCAGGAAAAGAAGTTTTTCAACAATGCTAAGTACAACCGGAAGCAGCTTTGCAAAATATGGTACCTCCACACAGCTCCTGCAGGACAGACACAGCAAAAAAATCACTGCAGCGGATACCAGAGAGCAGAAGTGGCCCGTCAGTCCTGACACCGATGTCACTAGAGGAGCAGACTGAAATACTCATAAAGAGTAAACACAAAGACAAATGCATAATTTCAAAACCATTTAGCAAAAAAAAAAAATTAAACAAGTCATTAAAACAATATAATTTTAAATTAAAAGGCACAAACAACTTGAATGTAATGGCCTTAAAAGGAACAAATTCACAGAAAGGATCACTTTCCTGCTTATGCTAATTTTTAATAAATATTGAAATAATGGAGATATTCAGGAATGACTGAAACAGAGTGAAGTTACCTCAGTATCCAGAAAAGAAACCACAGACTCCCCCAAGTAACCACCAGCTATCTGGCTTGACATCAATCCCCTACAAAGTAAGGGGAAGGATTAAATGGAACTAACTTTTTTTTTAAATAGAAATTCAAGTTATAGATCCGATTTCATTCCTCCAGGTGTTTAAAGTGTTGCTGATAAAGACAATTCTGTCTATATTTTCATGAAGATGTGCCTTATTACCATACAATATTCCTATTATAAATTAACACTTTGCAAAGTCATTAACGATAAATGCAGTAAGAACTGGCTAAATGACTAGTCTCAGAAAACAGCCAGGGAGCCTTCACGCTAACGGGTAAGAGGATATCTAGTGACACTCTGGAGCCATCCTAGTGATGAGGGGAAGCTCCAGACAACTGGAAAAATGCCCTTGCTATGCCCGTCTCCAAGACATGCAAAGTGGCAAATGCCAGAAACGCCAGGACAGCCAGCTCCACCCCAGACCCTGCAAGGACCACGGAGCACATCCTTTTGGAGGCCATTTCCAAACACGCGAGGAACGAGTGGGTAACCAGGAACCGTCGGTATGGATTTACCATGGCAGATCATCCACAATCAACCCAACTGCCTCACGAAACGGCTGGGCTGAGGAAACGTGGGCTGGACAACCAGAGTAAGGATGGGCAGAAACTGCCCGCGCCACCAGGCTGGGGGCAGCAATCAATGGCTCAATAACCAGCTGCCAGCCAGCAACAAGCAGAGTAGCCCGTGGGTAAATACTGGGCCGATATCGTGCCATGCCTTCATCGACCACCCACGTAATGAGAGAGTGCACCCCCAGCAATCCGCAAATAATGCTGACCCAGGAGGGGGCAGGTGGATAAGCCGAACAAGAGAGTTCTAACGCACAAGTACCATGACAAACTTGGACTGGGTGATGGAAAACCTCATGAAACTCTGTATGGAGACATGCACACGTCTGTGTTTGGGGCAGAAGGACTCCCGTGCGGCAGTGCCGGCTGGGAAGCTGCTGGCTGAGAGCAGCCTGCCAGAGAAGAGCCTCGGGTCAAGGCACACGCCAGGTTGAGTACGAGCCAACAGCACGTGCTCGCAGCGAGGAAGGCAGACTGCATCCCAGGTCATGTCAGGAGAAGCATGGTCAGCAGATCGAGGGAGCCTATCATGTCTCGCTACTCAACACTGGTGAGGCTGCACCAATTTGGGGCTCCCCAGTTCAAGAGGGATGTTGAAAAACTGGTGAGGGTCCAACAGATGGCTACCAAGAGGTGAGGCGCTTGATCTGCACGGTGACACTGAGGAGACGGGCTTCCTCAGTCTGGCAAAGAGGAGGCAAAGGGGAAATCTAATAGTGGCCTTCAGCTACGTGAAAGATGTAGTTGAACCCTTCTCAGCAACAGCAGAGAGTGCAACAAGGGACAAGAGCCACGTGTCACGACTTTGGACCACGGAGACTGAGTATTAGAAACAAACTTCTCCACTAAGGGAGTAGCACCTGCAAAGATGTGGTATAATTTCCATTCTGAAGAGTTTTCTAGACTCAGCCAGAGAAAGCCACAGCCAACCCAATCTAGTGTCGGTGAGAGTCTGACTTTGAGTAGGCTGGACTGGAGATTTCCAGAGATCCAAACACCACTTCTCTGATGGTATGAACGAATCGGTTCCGGACCTGATGCTATTCAATGCTTTCTCTATGGGATGCAATAATGCAAGTAAAAGTAAGATCACGGTTGAAAAACATCTGGTTGATGCTGGAACTGGAGAATTGGAGAATCTAGGACTAGGACGTGACTGAGCGATCTGAATCACTTTGCAAGCTGAGCCCATTCAGCTAAAGCACCTTTTTGTACTGTCCCAGTGCAAAGTGTTTTGACCAAGGGTTACCAGCCATCCCCATAGGATGAGGGCTCAAACCCTGGGAAGGGTTCAAAGGTCTGAGCAGATGAGCAGTTCATCATTAGTCCTCAGTGCAATGCTGAAGCGAAAGAGGTAAATGATCCTCAGATACTTAAAAAGAACAGTCAGTAGAGAAAGGAGATGGATTTACAGTAAATGTAACTGTGGTTGAGTCAAATAACAGCATGTTGTAGTCTGATTTTTTTATTTTTTTTTTAATTTTAAGAACACCGGGTAATGAAAAGCCATAAAAATTCTTTGCAGGCCACAATAAATGAACTCACAAAGAGACAGTTAATGAGCATTATGCTATTAACTTTCCGAAAAGAACATCAAGAGATAATTGATTATAAAGTAAAAGCAAACTTTTCAGGGAATGATGTTCAGGTAACAAAGTTTTATTTAGTTCAATCTAAAGAAAGAAGTAAAAAAATGGAACTTTAAACCAGATGAATGCAAATTAGAAATTAAATGCTAACTGTTAGTAGCTAGAGGAATTAACACCTGGAACAACGGACCGAAGGAAGCAGTGGCTTGGGCACCGCTGCAACGTGTTGCCCCGGGAGGGTGTGGAACCCCCATCCCTGGAGGTTTTCAGGACCTTTTCAGCTGGACAAAGCCCTTTGCAACTTGCTCGGATGGCAATGCTGACCTCACGTTGAGCGGGACGTTGCACTAGAGACCTCCCAAGGTCCCTTCCAACAGGGACACTTCTGCCATTCTCCACCTCTTGATGTTTTTCAGTCTGACCTACGCATTTGTCCAGGAAATGCTTCAGCCAAACAATTTATTAAGCTAAATAGTGGGGTAATAACGCGAGTTTTATTAGTTCACAATACACGGCAAAATAATTGAACAGACACTCCAGTATCAAATTCTGTGTTTAAAAACCAAAACCCACAAAACCCAGTGCACTGAGCTCAGCATACTTTTAGGCATTTTCTCCTCGCAAGAGGATTATACTTTAGTCTCACCCCTCTCAGCCCTCGCCTCTCACATCACAATTTCCTCGTGCCCTTCCATCACAAGCTCACTGAATGTCTCATCGCAGCCCTGTCGCACAGTCCTCTCTCCAACAACCCACTTGCAAGCCTGGGCTCCCGAGCAGAAGGGGCTGGGCAGATTCTCCCACACCCATTTTTCATCTGCACCAGGCCACGTGCCATTTTGTCCTCCAATTTTATCTTAGACTCTCTCCAACTTAATTTCCACATCTTACAGTCTACCGAGGCATCCTTCACCAAATCCTCTGAAGAAAGCTGTCGGGAGGAGGCAGAGCAGAAAAAAGACTGTCCACAAGTTCTTATGATATATTGGAGGAAGGACAGCAAACTATAAACAAGAGACTCCACCAAGGCAGATGTTACTAAACTCCATAGGCAAGAACTTACTGGAGACCAAAAAAAA
>WAAD01013644.1:14193-27055 GCA_013389945.1 Fregata magnificens | reverse complement strand
AAAAAAAAAAAAAAAAAAAAAAAAAAAAAGATATTACAGAAAGCTGGCAGGTCCTCAAAGCAAGGGTGCTAATGGCACAAACAGAAATTACCCTGGCACAAAGGAATAATAGGTGTGATAGGAGACCAACTTGGCTAACTCACACAAGCTCCTTATTGGTCTCAGGCACAGGAAGGCATGCATGTGGAAAGTGGAAATTAGGTCAGATTAATAAGGATAAATACAAAAGAGTGGCATCAGCACCACAGACAACTCAAAACAGCTACGCAAAGAGTAAGAGGCGACTAGCAACAAACAGCAAAGACAAGAAGCAATTCTCATGTACGTTAGCAATCAACGTAACAACATGAAAAAGACTGGTCTGTTACTCAGTGGACAGAAAAAGCGATTGAGAAATGACACTGAGGGCAAAGTGTTTTACGCCTTTTTGCATAAGTCTTCACTATAAACAGCAAAGGGATGCCCAGCACAAAAAGTAGTGGCCGAAGAATATACCTAAGCTTTCAGTAAAAAAATGTAATGTCAGATTTTGATTAACTTGACCCTGGAATGCTTAACTGTCTGGAGCAACCTTGGAAGAGCTCAAGCCCCGAGAGCTCCCGGCTGACAGACGGCAACTGCACTGAAAAAGGCAGGAGTAGCGCCCACCTTCAAAAACGAACAGAGACGCTATGAACTCACAGATCACTCTGATTCAAAACGTTAAAAAAAGCAACAACCTGTAAGTCCCTGGAAGACAAGGCAAGCATTAGCACATATGGATTTATTAGGAACAAATGGCGTCTAACCAACGTCGGTTCCTTGTGCAATGGGGTAACAGACCTTCGGCACAGCAGAGAAGCAGATGTTAAGCATCATGCATTAAGTAATGTTCCTGACTCTGTTTCACATGGTATTTTCAAAATTAATTTAAGGAAGGATAAACCTACTATAGGCTCAGAACAATACTGATTTGATAACTATTCTGAGAATATTGGGCAAGCAGTTGATTGGGCAATCAACTTGGATTAGGCACGGTTTCTCCTAGGTTCAGCTCTCTTCAATATTCTTATTAACCAACCAGATGATGGAAGAAAGTATGCTTATTAAAATTGCAGGTGGCATGAAACTAAGAGCGACTGCAAGGATCTGAATCCTAAATGGCTTTGTCAAATCGGAGAAATTGTCTAAAAAGGATTAAATTCCGAAGGGGCAGTTGTGAGGGTCTACACTTACGCAGCATTCATCATTTGCCCAAGAACAGGACAGAGAGCTCTAGAATAGTTAGCAACTCTTCAGAAAAGGATCTGGGGGGTCACAGTGGATCACAAACCAACAGGAGTCAGCAATACCGTATTTCTGAGAAAAGACAACCACCGTGTTGAATCATATGAACAGAGACAAGCCTGCAGAGGAAGTCCTGCTTTGTACTTTTTCCAGCACTGGCCGAGTGCTGCATCCAGCCCTGGGTACTTTGCAAGGAGGACGTCATCAAGGGGAGAAGGTCCAGAGGAGCATGAAGATGAACAGAGGACCGGAAAACATCACGGACAAAGACTTGAAGTTATTAGCCTAAAGAAGAGGATTCTGCTACAGTTTTCAAGTATGGAAAGAGGCTGCTGCAAAAAGCAAGGGAATGATCTGTTTCCTTTGTCCTCAGTAAGTGGCTGAAATTGGGAGCAAAAAAGATTCAGGTTAAACTTTTTAAGGAAAAGGGCAGTTAAACACTGGAAGAGATTTCACAGAATCCTAAAAGGGTTTGGGTTGGAAGGGACCTTCAAAGATCATCCAGTCCAACCCCCCTGCCATGGGCAGGGACATCTTTCACTAGATCAGGTTGCTCACAGCCCCATCCAACCTGACCTTGAACGCTTCCAGGGATGGGGCATCCACAGCTTCTCCGTGCAACCTGTTCCAGCGTCTCACCACCCTCATCGTACATTTCTTCCTTATGTCCAACCTAAACCTACCCTCTTTCAGTTTAAAACTCTTGCCCCTTGTCCCGTCACTACAGGCCCTGGTAAAAAGTCTCTCTCCATCTTTCTTATAAGCCCCCTTTAAGTATTGAAAGGCTGCAATAAGGTCTCCCCGAAGCCTTCCCTTCTCCAGGCTGAACAACCCCAACTCTCTCAGCCTGTCCTCGTGGGAGAGGTGTTCCAGCCCTTGGATCATTTTCGTGGCCTCCTCTGGACCCGCTCCAACAGGTCCATGTCTGTCTTGCACTGCAGACGCCACAGCTGGACACAGTGCTCCAGGTGGGGTCTCAGGAGAGCGGAGGAGAGAGGAAGAATCCCGTCCCTCGACCTGCTGGCCACGCTTCTTTTGATGCTGCCCAGGATACAATTGGCTTTCTGGGCTGCAAGCCCACATCTGATTTTTCACCTACCAGTATTCCCAAGTCCTTCTCCACTGAGCTGCTCTCAATCCATCCATCCGCCAGCCTGTACTGGTACTGGTGATTGCCCTGACCCCGGTGCAGGACCTTGCACTTGGCCTTGTTGAACTTCACAAGGTTCCCACGGGCCCATTCCTCCAGCCTGTCAGGGTCCCCTCTGGACGGCATCCCTTCCCTCTAGCTTATCAACTGCACCACTCGGCTTGATGTCATCTGCAAACATGCTGAGGGTGCGCTCAATCCCACTATGTCATTAATAAAGATATTAAACAGTATTGGTCCCAGTATGGACCCTGGAGGGACATCGCTCGTTACTGGTTTCCATTTGGACATTGAGCCGTTGACTGCAACTCTCTGGATGCGGCCACCCAGCCAAATCCTTACCCACCTAACAGCCCATCCATCAAATCCGTCTCTCTCCAATCTTTCTCCAGTCTCCTGGGAAGGCTTCAGATGTACTGTCACTGACAGTCTTTTAAAAGCTGGTTAGACAAACATTTCTCAGGAAGGGCAGACATCTTGACCCTAGGCAGGAAGGTGGGTAAATGATCTCCCATTGCCCTTTCCCATCTCACCAGGGGATTGTAGAAGGTTGTTCTTGCCTCACATGCAGATTCTGGGTTCTTCTGGACCCCGCCAGCTACTTCTTCAGGAACCTAACTGGCCACGACACCTTGTCCTCGTTGGTCCCAGCAATTCTTTTATTCTCTTGGTTCTCCTGCTAGTTCTCTACTGCTTCTTTCATCAGCCTCACAAAGATCGTCCTCCCCCCCCCCCCCTCCCCCTTCAGTTTTGCTACGTTTTTCAGGTGTCTCACGTGGCTCTGCCCATAGCAGCTTCTTTTCTCCCTTCATGCTTCTTCTAGCTAGCCTTATGTTTTAATGTAATACCATCTCTCAGCTCTATGTTGATGATTCATAGTTCTGCCTTTCTATTCCTGGACTGTCTCCTGTCCAAAATGAAGTCTCAGCTTATTTTCCCCTCCAGCATTTCAAGTGTGTACCCACAAGCCCAAGCTCGACATGATTAAAGACAGCTGTTACTAATCCAAGCTTTGCCCCCTCTTCCCCCAAGCCCTGGCTGCTCGCTGCCTGGGGACATCGCTTAGATCCTGTCTGTGAGTTGAGGACACAATTCAGACAGGGCACAGAGTTCATGGACCTAATTCTCCTCTTCTCTCCATATCCTGGTTGTCCCTAAACCCCTACAGAGCTACACAAGTTACGGTCCCTGAAATACAGCCTTTATCACCTGGCCACGTTGTCAAAGAGCGCAGGCTTCCACTCTACATCAATCACTATTGCACCCTTCCCCCCAAAATTGTCTATAACGCACAAAATCGTGCCTCATCCGTATTCAGTCAGAATGCTGCTGCTGCTAAAATTATTTTCCTAACCTCTCTTTCTTAAGCAGGCCAACCCTCCCTTTGAATCCCCCCTCTGGGTCCTCCTCTTCTGTCACGTCAACCGCAAGCTGCTTGTCTTCACCCTCCCAAACTACTCATACATTAACAACTATCCTTCCTTTGCTGCTGAGGAGCTGACTTTTCTCCCTCCCAAACTATGACAGCAATCTCCACTTCCCAGCTGCTAAATTTCAAGCAAACACCTCTCTATTTTCTCCCATTTGTACTTCATGTTTGAAAAGAGCTCTCTGTAAACAACCCGAAATCCGCTTTATTATCATCTTTCAAATTGCTCCTTAAAGCTCTCCTGTGCCTCAGTACTCACCAGAAACATCAAAAACAACACAGGTTAGATGACTGCCATGTTAAGTCCATGTCCACGATGCAGCCCACGCTGTCTCACTGTCTCTGTGCGCTCCCCACTTGCTCATCGGCACCTGCCTCTCATTTTTAAATAAAGACCTCTGTAGCAGGGCTCTCTTTGTCCCGTGTTTTCACAGCATCTTCTGCGGGAGGAACCTGATCAGATAAGGCTCCAAGGTGTGACTGTAATGAAAACAACAGTAACAGAAGAAGCAGACTCACACCTAACCGTTCCCAAACAGAAGTACCATAGTGTTTTCAACCCTGCAGCACCCATCATCCGCGGGGGACAGCACCAGCCTCGGCCACCCGCCCACCGGCCAGCAGTGCTGCATCGTTCACAGATTTGCGCTCCATTCACCCCCATTCATTCATCTGGAGACTGGGGAAGGGTCCCTGGCACTCGCTAGAGGCTGATCTGAAGGTCAAAACCCTTTTCGTTAAGCACAGGAGTCACTGCTGGGCTAAATATCAAAAGCTGTCCAAAAAACAACAGCAGGAGGCAAGTGAGCAACAAACATGCTACAGGGAGCAAGTGTCAGGGGCTGACAGCCCACGTTATCCATTGCAGCAAGTTGAGACATGAGATGACGAACCCGAAGCCGGTGGCTCCCAACCCTCCAGGACTACAGCATCAGCACGACAAGACCAGGATTTTGGATGCAGCAGCCAGCAACCAGTTATCTGTAACTGAGGCACAGTGCCCTCGATGACTGAGTGGATTTCATCACCACGCAGATCACATGGAAAGAACAAGATCTCACACATAACCCCGGGCAAGAGCTTCCAGAGTGACTCACGCAAGCCAGAGGTTCCAGTGGCGAGATGCAGCCTCATGGCAGCGAGCCACTGAGGACAGATGCAAACGTCCCTTTCCCTTTGTGTGGCACGAGCTGGGTCGCCCTGCTCTGTCTAGGTATCTATTTTCCTGGGGTTTGCAGGAATTCAGAAACAGCATGGGTTTGCCAGGTTTGGCTGAAACTGGACAGCAGGTCTGAAAGTTACTGGGGCAGGAGAGGCAAGCAGACATAGAAGAACAGGTCTTAATCACACAAACCTCCTTTCAATAGGGAAGCAGGCTAAAATTATCTTGATTTTTAGCCTTCCTGCCTCAGAAGACTCCTTGCTCTCACTACAACACTTCAGAAAATCCACCTGAATAGGCACACCCCAGCTTCAGTGCTGCTAGTGATGCCCAGAGCATCGCAGGAGGAGGCAGAAGGAAATAAAACCGCAGTTGCCTTTTTCATGCAGGGCACTGTAGACAGAAATAAAAAGGACACAGTTTGTTCACCCCGTGCAGCTGCTATACAGGAGGCTCTGACTCGCAGAAAGTCCTGGAGGAGGATTTAAAAAAAAAAAAAAAAAAAAAATATCAGATGCCAAAGCAGGAAGGTGGGATCACAAAGAGAAAAGGACTCCTTCTGCCCAGCGAGGGATGCAATAGAAGCAATGACGGTATTACTGAGGTGCTCGTCAAGGTTAAGAGCACTGATCAGAGGCAGGTTGCTGGGGCAGCTCTTGTATCCCTCAATTTCTAGTAGTTAGGCTTTTGTATCAGGCCTTCAGCCCATTGCTGCTGCTTTGGAACTCACGGCCATTGCTCACACCCCTCTCACATTCACCGCCAGCTTAGAGTGTGACTGGGATTTTAGCTCAAGGGCTGCCACCCCATTGCCCAGGGGCACCAGGAACACCCAGTCTTCCCCAGGATCTACTTCTGATGAGAAGAGAAGGTGGGACCCATTTCACATCAGCCAGCCCATCTACAAACACAGTTTAAGGTCCAGACCAGACATAATTTAAACCTAGT
Organism: Fregata magnificens; assembly: GCA_013389945.1. Taxonomy (NCBI): domain Eukaryota; kingdom Metazoa; phylum Chordata; class Aves; order Suliformes; family Fregatidae; genus Fregata; species Fregata magnificens. The sequence continues at coordinate 21,100 of WAAD01013644.1, read as the reverse complement.
TTGGCCACCCAAATTAACCAAAAGTCCTATCACCAGCTTTTAACAGCTGGCCTGGATGCACAAACGCCTTTAATCCTCATCTTGGTGAAACTCCAGAGGAGGCGAGAGCCCAGCGCTGCCCAAGACTCAAAGGTCTCTGCACAGAAAGCAGACACGCTCCGTCAGGAGCTCTAGGAAACCTCCTGAAAGCGGATGGTGATGATCAGCTATTCACAGACTAATTGCCAAAAACTAACCACACTTGAATTTCTCCTACTGGGTCCTCACCAGGCAAAGCCCCGGCCACTCCAGCCCAAGCACAGAAGGAAAGCACAAGCAGCAGTCCTGGCCACAAACTGAGGTCTCGCCCCGCACCGACTGCGGAGGCAGCTCCCGGGGACAGGGTTGCCACAGCCGTGCCTATTCTGACAGAGGCCCAGACAGCTGCCAGTCAGTGGGACGTCGCTGCTCGGAGCGCTGGTCAGGTGCAGAACCATCCCTAAACAAGCAAAAGTCTCTGTGCAACCAAACTGCGGAACTCCCTGTCGGGAGAAATCGTGAGAGCTACGAGCTTACATTGGGCCAAGGAAGACTGAACAAGCCAAGGGAAGAGAGCCACCGAGGACTAAACAACACACAGAAACCTCAACCGAGCTCAGGAAGACCTACAGACGTCTGGCAAAACACTCAGAGAAAGCATCCCTTAAACAGGCGCTGGTTCCTACGCTCCTCCCCAGGCATTTGACTTGTGCTGCCGTCACGGTCAGGATATTTAGTAAGCTGTCTCACGCAAGCTCAGATTAGCAAAATATAGGTCCGTTTGCCTTCCTCCCCAGCCCTGACTGGGCATTGCCACCTCCTCGCCCATGCCCGCACTCGCATTCATGTGGTCACACCGTGAGCCCAGCGAGCAACCGAAAACTGATCCAACCAAACCCCAACACAAAGCTTGGTTTCTAACAGAGCAGTTCCCTGACCCAGCTCACCATGCAGCAACCAGCACTGGCAAAAGGGAGGGCAGGCAAGGAGCTGCCAGGTGGGAAGAGCTGCATTGTCCCTTCTAGCAGCAACCACACTTGTGTTGGATTGAGGTAAATGTGAAACTGCAGCCACAGAAATCGTCGATGCTCTCACTGAGGCTGCATCCAAATCCCATTCCTTCCCTGCAGCGTACCTCCACGTCCCCATCTTTTCCTCTTTAGCCACAATGTCAGAGTTCTTGCCCCCACAGCACCAGAAACCTTCTCTTCCCTCACCACAGCACCTGCAACTTCATCCTACTCAGTCTTCAGCTATCAAGATCATCCTCCAGTCTTCCTGCTCCAGCTTCATCACCTCTCCCAACTCCTGTCGATCACAGCATCAAGCAATTTCTTTTTCTGATTTTCTGACTCTTCCACAAGACCTTGCTCTTGAGTTGTAAGGTCTACAAGGTCAGAACTGCATCTGGCAAAGGTGGCTCCAGATGATTGGGGCCGCAATATAAAACTTCGTTAAAATAGTGGATGTATTAGTCTAAGCGTGCTACAGGCCTCCTCCAGCCGTGTTTCTCCTCTGCCCATGACTCCCACGGGGCCAAGGTCTCCCCTCGCACCAGGACCTGCTTCGGGACTCTCCCCACGCAGACCTTTCTGCTTGTAGCACTCACATGGGGCATCGGCTCTGGGAGATGCTGAACAGTGTCTGCCCTGTCAACTCCTCTGCCAGGCAAGAACACGCGCTGTGTTAAGAGAACCCAGGGCTTTTCCTTGCTAGCAGGTAAGGTGGCTCAAGAAGCACTTCCAAGTGCCCTCAGGAGTCTCTCCTGGGAGCCTTTTCCCAGAGACCCCAGCACCCCCCATCCAAACAAAACAGAGTTCGCGATCAGAACATTTGCCCAATCTCTCATTTTTATGTTCTTTTAACCACCTTTCCACTTAATTTCCAGCAAAGCTCGAGACTACAGTGACAGAGGCATCCTGCCCTGATCTGGCACGCAGAAGGGGCAGCACAGCAGAAGACATGCAGCCACCCGGGATGCCCGGCTCCAGCCCCAGGAGCAGAGATGCGCTGATGGCTCTGAAGATTGCTGCTCTTGGAGGAGATGGAGCACAGCTCCTCCCACCGCACCCCGCCACCGCTCCCTGTGGTTTCCAAGCCTTCGGGAACTTACAGGCACACATAAACAGGGCAATTCTGCAGAGGTCATGGAATTAGCAGGAAAAAGCTAGCTAAGCAGAACACTCTCCTTCCCAAAGGGTGTAATTTACTTGAGGCTAATTCAGCTGAGCAAGGACATGCCAGCGAACCCTGCACACAGGCTGGCAGCACGGGGCTCCCCAGAACCGAGGCAGGATGGTGGGAGGACTCCAGTGAGCTTCGTTCTTATCTTCCTCAAGAAGATACTGCATCATTGGCAACTCCTGCCTCAGATTTTGCTTTGTGAATCAGAGCATCAGGAACCAGTTTCAAAAGACATTGGAAAAGGATGCAGAACAGAGTTGTAAAACTTACGCTGGAACTGAATAAAATGACAAGGTTCAGCCAGTTTACCGCATCAGAAAAAGAGACAGAAAAGTGACCTCATTAATTGGTACCCATGGTTTTAAACACAAAAATACCCAGTATCAAAGGGCTATTTACTCTTAGAGAAAAAAAAAAAAAAAAAAATCTCCAGGATGTTGGAGATGCCTATTGAAAAAATTATGCTAATTCTCAACAGCGAGACGGCTAATAATGGAGAAAAACTCCTAAGGCAGCAAGGCCCTAGACTGTTAACTGTATCTCAAAGATATGGCTTAACCAGATGCCTTATGTTTAGCTGACTGGGAAAAGGCTAAAATCCTGGGATAAAAGCGTTCATACCAAGTGACCCAACGGTCCATTCTGGTCTTAAACCCAGCAAAACAGCTGGGACCTGGAGCAATGCAAAGCCAATATCCAAAGGTAATTCCTGCCCAGCAAAAGCCAGATGCAGAGCCACACTTAACCGCCAGTCTGCTATCGGCAGATCATTCTCCAGGGCTTTTTTTATCCTGTGCCTCTGCCAGAGCAGCAACAGCTGAAAAATGTAGAGGAAAGCTTTTCCAAACTAATCCCGCTTCTCAAAATGCAGAAAGGAACCGAAACGAGTTTAGAAGTGTGTTGGAGGGGTGTGAAAGGACAATAAAGGGAAAAACACACACTCTGGGTAAAACTCTGACTACCCTCATTCAAACAGAGAGATTCTTGCTCCTGCTACCTGGCCACCGAGTCCTCTCACCATGGCTGACAACTTTCTCCAAGCTACTTCTGACAGCTGAGCCTTTAGGTGGGCTGCAAGACATGTGCACGACAGCTAACGTCAGGAAAAAATTCCTATCATTTGACAAAAGCTCTGTTGAGGGGGTCTCACCTACTTCTCATCTATCTTCCACCTCCTCCCTCCTGGCCTTCATTATTTTACGCACACAGAAGACCTCTGTGGAACCATCTTCTCAGCCCCTCACCGTGATCCTCCTTCTGTATCACCATCTTCCTGGCTTGCTCTCTCCTGTGTGTCAGTGGATCCATGCTGGCTCCCGCTGTCCCATGCAACTCGCAGTCCCCATCCTGCGCGTCTCTCAGGTAATTCTCTGCGCCATTGGCGTCACTCTCCCTGCCTAGAACCTGCGTTTGGTCACTTCTGAAAATTCACTTCTATGAAAGGAATTAAGTGCTGTGTAATTACTGTTCTAATTACGAATTCTATTAATATAATTCTGTCTACAGTCTGCTCCAGAGTAACATAGTTAGAGGTCACATTTATTACAAGCAGGGGTTGTACCAACCTCAGAACTAAACTTGCGTATCATTTTGCTTTATGCATGTATAAAATCTTTCACAGAGCTCAGCAGCTTGCAGCAGTCTCTGAAATTTGGCAAAGAAACAAGCCTGGGATGAGGGAAATGCTTTCTGCTAGCCCCCTGAAAATCTGTCCAAATTTGGCGGTTAGAAACTACTGAAAACCACCGAGTCCTGCCTGTGATTCAGCTGACGCTGGCGACCAGCCAAACCCACCGCCTTCCCCAGCCCTAGATGCCCAACAGCCCTCTCTCCTGCCACAGCCTCTAAACGAAGCTCCAGCTACAAGGAGGAGACCAAAATAAAGCAGATTTCCCTTTCCTCCTGCAGCGACACTCTGAACAACACCTCCGTTTGGGCCCAGAAGAGGCTGACCAGTGAGCAGCCGCAGGCTCCATCCTCACGCCGTTCCGCCCCGTCGTTGACTCCAAACTCTTTTCGTTCCTCCTTGGGAAAAGGTTCCTTTCCCCAGACCCAGCAGGGCTACCAGAGCTCCCAGCTGCAGCAAGCCTACCCAACACCCGCTTTACCTCCGTCCTTGGCAATGCTGTCTGCAGCACGAGCCGCAAAACCACAAGGTTTCTGTACAGCACCCCTTCCGCTGACACCTCCCCCTCCTACCTGCCAACACTGCTCTGAAGGTGAAAACCGGCACTGAAGCAATGGCAACCCCGGCTCCAGCCAGAGGGTGGACAGCTCAGGCACACCACTGCCGCTGCAGAAAGGAACTGGCCCCTGCCTCTTTCCCTTTTAAAAATGAAGGAATTCCCTGGAGAAAAAGAATCTGGTAAGAGGATGTGAGCAAGCCTTGCAATATCCAGCACTCCGTGTTAGGAAGTTGAATTTGGGATTTCACTGGCAACTTCTGTAACAGATTTTAGGACCAGAAGCAATCATTACGGTCACAGAATCTGATCTTCAGATCAAGAACATAAACAAACCAACAAATAAAAACCCTCTTCCAGCAATTTCTGCGTCAAGCCCAAAACACGCAGATAGAAGGATATTCCCTTCCAGACTCAAGCACTTCAAGAAATGGTAACATCTCCAGCAAAACTTCCAGTGGTTAATTACCCCCACCGCTAATTCAGTCTCTTATATATACTTGGTAACGTACTGCATGTAACTGCATAATCACAGCACACTTTTCAGCAGGACCACAATTTAACCCAGTGCCTAGCAGGTAAGCAGGGAATACAGCCAAGATAAGGAAATCTGTGGGATTCCTGCTCCGCCAAACCCGCAGCCGGAAAGAAAGGAGGGGGGAGGCAGGGAAGGACCAGAAGAGACAGGACGGGTCTGTGGTTGGAGCAGGCAAAGCCCCCAAGGACACCTGGCCTCCAGCCCCGTCCCACAGCCCTGCGTGACGCCGAGCAAGCCGTGCCATGGCCGCCTGCTAGTGTGCTGGTCACTCTTCACGCCTCATCTTTCGGTTAAACGAGACAGCTGCCATCCAGCTTTGGGAAGCCCTGACCGTTTGCAGCTGCGTGTGAAAGAATTTTCTTTTCACACCTTCCTTTGAGCAGCTGGAGAAAACACGAGTGAAGTTGCTAAGAGACACACCTAAACGCCGACATGCTCACCATCAGCTTACACATGGTCACATGGCGCAGGACAGGGTGCAGGTGGGCAGCGGCAGGCGAGGACAGACAGCGGCCGGGGAGGGACACACGCACCCAACACCCAGGGGAGTGGCAGGAGCGGCTCTACATACCCGCAGGGAGGGAGACGAGGTGCGAGGGGCAGGGACGTGGGGAGCCCGTGAGGGCTGGCCACCCACACTCTTGCCTATGGAGATGGCCCCGTGAGCAACTCGGGGCGGTTGCTGGTTTTGCACAGCAGTATTTCAGTTGGTAGCTTCTTTGTCCCACAACACGGGAATCACAAGCAGGATCAGACCGCATCATCACGGTTACCGTTCCTTCGGGTCTTCCACCGCAGCCAGCATCAGAGGCGCAAACAAGGAAGAGAGCTGCAGGAACCCCACGGGAACAGATGTGAGACGGTCTTCCCCCACCAGGACCATCCTGACCTCCCCAGCTGGAGACCAGCTGGAGCCCCAAGGCACAGGGCTAAGGCACTGCCATGTCCTGCGCCAGCCCTGTGCGCTCCCACTGATCCTCAGCACAAATCCCTTCCCTCTTCACCTCATTAAATTCCATTAATTCAACAGCTTTCTGTGGCAGGAGACCTCACAGAGCAGTCGCAATAGTGGAAAAAAAACCCCTCCTTTTATTGGTTTTACATTTGCCCCGTTCTGATCCCAGTGAATGTGCTTTGTCCTTGCACCGCAAGACAGATGAAACAAGTTCTTGAATTTACATTCCCTCGACCGTGCAACCTCGTTACAGTCCCTCTTACTCTTCTTCTTTCCAAAGAAACCACCCCAAAGACTGAAGCGGGATGCGGGCATCTTGAGAAGAGCTCCAGGGAAGCCGTCTGGCCCAGACTGCCACCCCCGTGCAGCGTCACCTGCCGCGGAGGCCAGTACCGTGCTGCTCCCTGCCTGCACCCGCTACAGCAGGGCCACCGCTCTCCAAAACCAGTCCCGCGTGCCACCTGCAGCGACATTTCTGGCACGCGTTAGCGGGAGCAGACCTGAGGACGCCGCCAAAATCGAGCGGAGACGACAAAAACCACGGCAGGGAAACAGCAACATCAACAAGCCACCAAACTGAACCAGGATTCCTTACACAGGCCAAACGGCACCCACGGCCCCAAGGCTTTCTCTGCTAAAGGGCAAAGCCTTGCTGCAAAAATCTGAAGGTTCAGGATGACCGAACCCAGCCGGCGGGACCCTTCGGTTGGGCTGCTGTGAGCCGCCTCCCAGCCTAATGCCAGCCTCAGCACACAGCTGTGGATCCTTCCCCTTCCCCTCGTCCGTCCCTTCGCTCGGCTGCCTCTCAGCCTTTCTCTTGCGAGTTCCTTGGGCCGAGACCGCAGTTTTCTGCATTTTTAATTTTAACGGGCATCGGCACACCACATACCCCACTGGATTTCGATGCCATGCCCGATTCTAAGGGCAGATCTCCGCTCGCCCAGCGCTCGGCGCCCCAGGCTGCCTCTCCCCGATGGGAAGGACGAAGGCGAGCGGCCTCCAGCCCTGCGCAGGCTGCCGGGCCGCGAC
>WAAD01013644.1:0-12857 GCA_013389945.1 Fregata magnificens | reverse complement strand
CCGGCCTCGGCCTCGGGACCCCCCTGCGGCCAGCCCTGCCTCCCGACTCCCTTGGAGGTGATAATTTCACCTCATCGTGCCAGGGTCATTAATGAAGCTATGAAACACGGCTGGTCCCAAGAGGTCCCTGGGCGATCACCTGCCCCACCGCGGCGGGGTCCCCTCTCCGGTTTCCCCCTGCCCACAGGGCCCTGCTGCTGTCGCCTGGCTCACGCGCCCGGTACAGGCCGCTTCGGCGAAGGCCGGCGCGCTGACGGCACCGCAGGGGGGACCGTTGCAGGGGGATGCTCAGAGACCGTGGGGCTGCCGTGGGCAGGACACAAGAGCGGCTGGGTTGGTGGGTCCATCTAACGAAGCCACAGGCGGTCGCACCGATCGGGCTCTCCGCAGTCGCGACCGGCACGCTGCCAGCCCCATCGCTCCTGTTGGGCAGGGGCCGATAAAGCCCGCCCCGGCTGTGCCCACCCCTAAAAACAGCCTGCGAGGGACGACCACGAGAATGGAATGGCTCCGGCGGGGCACCGTGCTGGCAGCACCGCAGGCACGCACACCCCGGCCTGCAGGCAGCATGCGAGCCAGCTGAGCTCGCCGCCCAGCCGAGCCAGGGAGATCGATGGAAACGAGAGAGCATCTTCCAAAAAGCTGAGAAACGGAGAAAACAGGACCGTAAGCCCTGGCAGATTAAATGGGAAAGTATAATTAGGGGGATGAAGAAAGAACCGAAAAACAGCCAGCTGAGGGAATGAAGACCCTGACGAATTTCTCCCTCGGTCCCACTGGGACCAAAGCCCCATGGAGTGGCGACGCCTCGATGCCCAGAGGGGCTCGGGGCGGGGGGCTGCAGAGCTGGGCCTGGGCTGCGCTGTGGGCAGCTGGGGGCTGGCTCCCACCCACCGCCCTTCTCAGAGGTGATGGTGCGAAGGGTTGGAGGAGGAGGCGGAGGAGGAGGAGAGATCTCTGGAGGGTTTCTAACCACAAACGCCTCCCCAGACTCAGGAATCCTCTGGGGTGCAGGCAGCCGGGTGCTGGGGGAGTGTGGGTGGGAGAAGCACATCCCTGCCCTCTTTGTACTCCCTCTTTTGGCCTGTCAGGATTCCTCGAGAGTGAAGTCCCTGCAGCCTACACCATGAGAAGGGTTTTATTAGAAAAAACTTCTATGAGGCTTTTGTTGAAAGCTTTTAGAAAATCCACATCTGTTATAGTGCCTGGATCAACCTCACCTGTACACTCGTCAGCGCTTTCCAAGACCTCTTAATGGATTTGTGAGTCATCAGTTCACTTTACAAAAGCCAGGCTGGCTCTTCCCTAATATGTCAGATGTAATCACATCTGCATCTGTTCTGTACTACAGTTTCTGCTGATGTAGTGGGCACACAAGTTGCACACCCTGGTCTGCTGTGCCTGGGCCATGCTCGGAGCCTTCTTTGAAGACTGTTTTGTTATCTGTGTCTTTCTGTTCTTGTTCATGGCAGCTAACTGAACCGGCTGGCTGCAGACGACACCGAGCAGTCCCAGGGTCCCCTGTCCAAATCCCTCCAGAGGTCCTGGGTGGGTGCCCCTGCCCTCGCAAGCCTGTCCCGGAGCAATGAGTCTGTTTTCTGTGTCCTCTTCCACTGACACTTCAGTCTGAGACGTTTCCTTGGGTATATGGACCATATAAAATGGCTTCACGCCCAGTGCCACCAAAGCAGTTGGGTTCGTTTCTTCAGAAAGCTCCTTGGGTATCATGTGCCGAGGGTTTTCCAGTCTACCTACATATGAAAAGAAAGAGCAATCTGCCAAGGTTGCCTTGTGGGTATCTCCCAGTTCCTCTGCTGTTAAGAATATTTATTCCATCATCTCTGAATGAGAAAACCACCTTGATGATTTGTCTGTCCAAAACAACTGTCTTGCGGCCTTTCTCTTGGTCTCCTGCCTCCTCAGAGGGGAGGGCCAGTAGAAGGCTGCAGGCCCTGGATATTTCTGAAACGTGTGTGTAGCCCTGCACCATCACCCCACGAAGGCTCCTGGGCAAACGGCTACGTTTTCATTAAGTTGACACCTGGAAAGCATGAGCTACTGCAGCCTGGGGAATTTCCAGAGGTCCACGGGGAGATTCCTGTATTTCTGTAAGGTCTGTGGTCCCCAAGCAGCAGGATTAGTCTTTTTTTTTTTAATAAATATACGTACTTACATACACACACACACACACGTGTATCTGTTTCAATATTTTCCCTTTCTTTTTTGGAGACGGAACAAGAGAAAGAAAGAAAAAAATCCATTGCCTTCTGCTTTTCTCCTTATCTTTATGCACCAGCAGAGCACTGAAAGTGAACATTATCCAAAGCTGGATGAAAAATGAAACCTGAAAAGATGAACCTAAGCAGCCACATTCATCCTGCAACCCACAGACACCAATGAGTCTAGCTAAGAAGCAGGTGCCTCCTCAAGCCTACGGGGAGCTGCTCAGCCTGAAGCTGCTGCCTTCAGATCTGGGCAGAGCACCAACCAATATTACGGCTGTAGATCTCACACTGCCCCTCGGTTTGCATTTGGCTTTTGAGGTCAGGATTCTGAGTGAACCCTATGATTTGATGCTCTGAAGTGGACGGGTGCTGGTATAATCCGTGAGTGGTTGTCCTACAATTAGTCATCGTAATGGGATTGCAATCAATCCGGACAAACAGGTGATAAACCCAGCCAATAACATGTTTATGTAGTGCTTCACAAGGCTTAATTTCCTTGAACAGAGGAAAGTCAAGTAAAATCACTGAAAAGGAAAGATTAGACTAAAAAATATGAACTTAAATGCAAACCCCAAGTAGACTTTCTTGGATGACCAGGAAAAAGGGACAGATTTGAAAATCCATCTTGAAAGGACTGGCATCAGAAGTCTAATTTTGGGATGTCTCGTGTGATGGGCTGGCTTCAGGCAATGTTTCCCTTTGCTCATCACAGTGGAGATGGGGGCTGTTCTGTGATAGCCGGATTGCTGCAGTCAGCAGAACATCTCCTGCCCAAGACACGGTGTAACTTCAAATTTATTTTCTTCCAGCTTTGCTCCATCATTTCCCCAATTAAATTTACATGTCAAAGATAACACCCACAGGCTCTGAGCATGGCATCAGTCAGGTGCCACTTTTCCCCAAACAACAGCTGCCCCGTACCGGGCACCAGCATCCCCTTCTCCACGGAGTTTTGGGATGCACCAACTCCAGGGCTGGGGAGAGGCACTGCGGGATCCCGTTCTGGGCTTCACCAGCTGTAAAATCTCACCCAGCAACCTCTGTGGTGAGACCAGTAACTTTTTTTGACTAAGTACAGACAATGTCTGGCTAAAGCAGGAATTCCCTGCAGGTGCCTGGCCGAGACCTGCAGGCATCAGGGGGCAGAGAACAGACCAGCACCCCACCACAGAAACATGCTGCTCTGGTACATGGGATGCGTTTGGCCGTGTCTTTAGTAAAGCACGGGAAAGAGAGGGGGGGCTGAAGTCTCATCAGCCTTCTCCCAGCCATACCAGCTGGCCCAGAAAAAGCGACGCTCCCTCCCCAAACCCTGCCTGCCTTGCACCCTGCCCGAACCCCTGCGGCGCCAATACCCCACCGGCTCTCGTCACAGAACCATACGGGTTGGTATTGGAAACAGACCTCAGTACATAAGCTAGTGAGCTCAGGGGATTAAATGAATGTAAGCTAATTCTAATAAACATTTTAAACTGAGTTTAAATTCTTCAATCTCCCATGAATATATGCCAAAATTGAGGTTTGTTCTTTTTGCAAGTGACTTCATTAGCACGTGTGTCCATTCCCCCCTGCTGCCCACCTGGATCCTTCGCCGTAGTGATGCTGTCCGTAATCCCACATCGCTCTTCCTTCTCTTGCTCTTGGGAACTTCTTGCCTGTGGATGTTGCACTTGTCACCAGAAAAAACACCAGGTAGAACTAATTTCCCAACTCTTCTGGGACGTCAGGTGAGGGGGAACCTCACCACCCTTTGCCAGTGAGATATCAATAAGTTATCTCTGAGACCCATTTACCAGCAGCTTTGCACCTCCTTCCCGGTGCCGACACCAACACCGGAGCCACCTTCTCTCCCTAGAAAGGTGTTTGGTCATTGTAATCAATTCACAACTCAGCCTCTGCTCTGATGTGATTGTAGGGCTTAGAAAGATCAAAGTAAGGCATTTTCTCCAAACCTCAGATAATTTTCATGTTTCTTTTCTGAACCCTCTCTGATGTCTTAATAACTTTTCAAAATGCAAAACTCTGGATGCCATTTTCCAGCGCTGGTCTCACCTCTGCCGAATGCCACAATGCAGTTTCTGTGCTGTCCCTGCGTCACCTTTGCCTCCACCTTGCACACGCATCTGGCAGGGGGGGGTTACCTACACCACTGCCTTGCACATGTCTCTGTGGGGGCTTCCTTGCTCATCTGTGATCCTCAGTCTGTGATTTTAACTGTAGGTCATCCACGTATTTTCAACACGCATATTTTCTTGATGCTTTTAGACCACTGAGTAAGATGCTGAATGCCACCAGCACCAGCAGACGTCTTTTAGGGACCTTTCTAGGACCACACTCAGCCAAAAAAGAAGTTCCTGTTGATGAACACATTTTAAATTCATCAGTTAGCCTTTTAGAGCCATTTAATAGTTCTTTATTAGGATTGTACACTGCTAAGCTTTTAAATCAAAATGTCCCATGGCTCTAAGCCAATTTTCTTACCAAAGTGAAGTGTGTTACATCTGCACTTACCTTTTCAGCACAGCCTTCAAAAACTGAAGGCAGGGTTGTTTGAGAGGACCGCTCCCAGCAGGTGACCTCTCAGAGGAAAGCAGGTGGAATTGTTCCTGCAAAGCAAAAATGGGGCGTTCTTGATTACAAACTGGAAACGGAATTACCGAAAGAGGAAAATGAATCAACCCAATGCGGTCACCAAGGGTCCTGGGCACCAAAGCCCTCTCCCTGTCCTGGCGCTCGGTACTGGGGCAATGTTGTGCCATGGGAAGTGACCTGGCCATGGCCAAGGCTGCTGCCGGGTGCCCCATGGTATGTGCAAGGGAAAGCCTGGCTGAGGGTCCCAACCCCGCGCTGCCGGGGCTGCTCAGGACTCGCTGGGACCCTCATCCCGCTGCAGCAGGACGTGTTCCCCCAGCTCTGCCTTTGTGCTTGAGTTCATACAGTTGCTCAATGCAGAAGAGCGAGCAGGACCCTTCCCCTGCCCCTGCCCCTTCTTCCCCTTCCCCTGCCCCAGCCACTGCCCCTTCCCCTGCCCCTGCCTCTTCCCCTGCCCCTTCCCCAGCCCCTGCCCCGGCCAGCCACACCATTCCAGACACAGACTGCTGGTGGCTATTGCACCCACACACTCCCTCTGGCTTAGGGCACTTTCCCGCTGGCCACCCTGTTTCCCAGCCTGCTGCAATATTTTGTAAATCAGCAGTGATGCTGATGGCACAGCTCTGTCACCCGAACCGGACCCAGCTCTTCCTGGAAACTGCAAATCATGAATAACACAGAAAACAGCCCGAGCATTTACAGTGCTTCATCCAGCCACCCCTCTTCCCCACTGCTTCACAGCTTTAGCCGTTCGCAGCACCTCGGTGTCATCGTCAGCCCCGCAAGTGGGCCAGGGGGCTGCCCTGGGCTGGGGGGAAAGCAGCCAGCCTCGCAGGTGTCAGTGTGCCCAGCAGCACCCCTCTGCCGGCGAGGCAGCCGCCCTAGAAGAAACAGCGTGGATCGGCATGGTTACCCCGCAGCTCCCAAACAGCTCCTCCTGTGCAGCCATCACCGCTTCCCCGGGAACTGCGGCGTCAGTGGGCACGTCATCTGCTGTGTGGAACATGAGTCCTTCACCCTGCCGCCTTCCAGCGCAGAGGAGAAACATCAAACTCTTCTGTTTCACAGCGTCATTGACAGCAGCAGTGCAGAGCCAGGCAGGCACGCTGCTGTTGACAGCTGTCCTGTTCCCAATGCATTCTTACATCTTCTCCCCGCTGTCCTTGGCAGGACCTGACCCTGATTTCTTCCTGATGCCTCTCACTTCCCTTATCTTTTTCTACTTACCATAAATTCTCATTTACCGTGATTTCTGTTTCCTATTAGCTCCATTCATTAGGCATGCTTTGTGTCCTGAGTTCCTAAGGAAACAAGTTACAGATACTGCAGTGGGGATTATCCAAGCAACTGCCTCTAACGAAGCTCTAATGAGCCTCCAATGCACGTTCGGGGGAAGCTCACACAGCAACTTCACCTGTGCGGCTCCTCCGTGGGGGCCCAAATCCTCCTGCTCTCCCCACAGCGCTCGCTGCTGCCCAAAGGCTGGTTCCTGCGGCAGTGGGGAAGGCAGCGCCTCAAAGATAGCTCCATTGGGTCTGTTAATGCCAAATTTAGGCTCCACTGAAGAACCAGGTCCTACAATGGCTGAAAATAGCAGATTGCTTCAGAAACCTTTCTACAACCTGATGGAAAAACCAAAGTCCTTTAAGAAGGTGTAAAATCAAAATACTCAACAAATGGACTTTAACCAACCTAAAAGAGAGACCCGGCGTTTTGTCATTGTTTAATGACAGGAAAAAATCTCGCACTTCCACTACAGAGGTAAGCAGAGGACCCGTCACCAGGCTGGATGCCACAGACCCCAGCCAGTGTCCGGGGGCTGACGGGGCCTCGGGGGAGGCTCTGCTCCAACCTCCTGCTCAAAACCTCACGGTCCTTCAGCAGATTGCCTTCTGCCTTACACCAGACGTCCTGCAAAGCAAAGCAACTGCCTTACACTTTCAGGACGGTCCCCATCTCCAATGTACGCAGCACAGGCAACTGGTCCAACTGGCAGCAGGGGTGATGATAGATTTTATCTGAAGTCACCGAAAGGAAACCTGCAAAGGCAGCAGGAGTTTGTGCCTCAGGGCACTGGAAGCCCTGCCGTCAGTGCTGCCTGGAGCACTCCTGGGCCAGCAGGACCACTGGTGCCCCATCCCGGCTGAAAAGCACTTTGGGTAAAAGACAAGTCAGAGAAAACGTGTAAATGAGCTTTCCTGACCATGGAATTAAAATCAGCGTAAGGAAAACATGAGCTTGTAAGGAGAAACTCTTGCAGCATAGGGGGCATCTTAAGGAAGAAGATGGAGTTCGGGGATCCCCAGCTTCAGAGCGCGAAGAGGAGGACGTTGTTCTCCCAGTGGGCATGCAGCACTTGGATAGGGCTGCGATTGCCGCAGTGCAGGGAGAGTCGCCTCGCTTCGCTGGGCAGCAGCTCCAGAGGTTCAGTTCCTGGGAGCCTGGCAGACGCCCGTGCGCCGGGACGCAGGTCAGACGCCCCAAGGCAGGGACAAGCTCGGTCAGTTTTGGTGGCTGCTGGGGTGGCACACGCTTCATCGGTCAAGCATCCGATGGGGATCCCTGCGATGGGTGATGGCTGGAAGCATTTTTTGCAAAAACTGGAAATCCCCACAGGAGGGCTCTGGCCTGGCAGTAATCCTTCCCTCCTGCAAAGCGCAAAGGCTTCGACACTGGCACCATGGGGGGCACAGACATAAGCGTCAGGATGCCGGGTGCTGTCTCAGGCAGCTGGGATGCGAAGAGTTTACCTGGGTTCAGGATGTGAAAGGACAAGTCCCCACAGAGGGCTGCCAGCCACAGGGGCACCCCCCCCATGCCCAGCGAGCTGACATGCCACTGGCCTTTGAGCATGGGAGCGTGTTGTAGGACAGTGTCACTGTACATGTGCCGTCTTCTCATGCACGTCCATGGGCATGGCTGCCCCACTGCTGGAGATCCGGCAGGGGGGCAGGTATGCCTGACCCAGCTCTGCTTGTCCTACACCTTGTGCCTCCCAGGTCAGGAGATACAAGCCAGCTGGTCTGCTGGAGCGCCAACCCCCGATGTCTCGCTGCTGTGCTAAATCTGAGTTTCCAGGTAGAGGAATTCAGACATAGTTTAAAATGGGTCAACCCCTACCCTTCTCAGTTTCTGGTGCAAAGCTTGAGTTTCCCTTCCTTGTGTCTTGCATCGCTCCTTCCTTCAGAAATGCTGACAGCTCTTCTGCAGGCAAGTTCTCAGGAGATGGATACCCGAGGAGAAAGTGGGAAAGCCTGGACTGTGACATGCACCACCTGCTTGTCGGCACTGGCAGAGAGCAAAGCCCAGAGACCATTCAATGTCTGCCCAGAAAAAGTGCTGAGCTGGGGAGAAACGCAGGAAAAATGGTGTTGCACTTCCCTGTCCCTTGTGCTGGCTGTGGGTTAAACGAGGAGACCGAGAATGGGAGAAAACTGAGCAAGGAAGAACTTCTCTTGAAAGGGGAATTTAGGATGCCCCAAAACTGCTGGACTTCCTCGTCAAAGGAAGCATTTCGTCAGTTCAATACCAAAAACATCCTGAGCCACAGACTGTCAGCAGGGAAAGCCAGGGATGGCAGGCAGCCTCTCCTCCACTGCCTCTGGCTCGGCGGCTGTGTGGACATCCAGCCCGGTAGCACCTGGAGGTGCCCGTACAGCACGTTTTGGTGCCAGCTGACTTTCTGAGGGTGAGAGACCACAGGCTTTCCTAAAACCTGCGGGCAGAAATCCAACATCTGCATCTGTGAGCACTTTGAGTACCATTTGATGCTCAAACTTGCAGCCTAACCAAGGAAAACATTTTCCTGCGGCGCCGTAACCATGGCTGAAGTCGTCTGTTAAGGGAACAGTCTTGGTCATCTTCCTTCAGTCACACCAATGCTGCCAGTGAGGGGGGCTCAGGCGTGGGCATGGCGTGGGGCTGGTCCCGCCAGCAGGGTCCGACTGCGCGAGACGTGCAGGGCCCCTGAGGGCACGTACAGAACCTGAGATCTTGAGGTGCTGCAAAACACCCGTGAGGCCACGCCCGTTGCAGGAGCGCGAAGGGGAGACCGAACCTGCGGGACAGGCGGGTGCTGCTCATGGCCCCCACCTCGGCTGGACCGGGGCCGGCTGCGAGGGGCCAAGCATCCCGGCCAGCAGGTGAAGACGACGAAACCAGGAGAGATTCCCCCATTTCACATGTTAATCCAACATGGGACAAACTGCCAGTGGGGGCTGCGAGAGCCGCGGAGGGACGTGCTGCAAGAAGAGCAACCCCAGACCCTCACTCACAGTGTCCCGTCAGCCCGGGGCCATGGGGACCCCCCAGTGTGTTGGCTGCACGGCCAGGGAAGAGCAGACCTCTCCACTCCGCCAGCACGGCGGGGCCAGCTGTGGCGGTCTGCAGTCACCGTCGTGGTGCCGACGTGCGTGGAGACAGGCACTCAGCACAGCGGTGCCGAGGAGGTGCTGCCACCCATCCTCAGGCCTGATCCTGCCAACAGCAACATCCCAGTCTTGTGCAACTGCTCATTAGCGCACGCCTTCCAGACCTTGTAATTTATGTTATCAGCACGCTCAGAGGAAGCAGGGATATCTTTAGCACGGATGCCTACGTCCTGCACTTTTATCTGGGGGAGCATTCTCCAGCAGGCCATGAACAGCCACGTTACCTTTCTGCCCATGGAAATCGCCCGGTTTCGCTGCCGCCACTTGCAGCATTACACAGTTGTGACTGTGAATCGTTAATCCCCTCTGCTCACCCCCAGATCCCTGATGCATGAGCAGCTGAAACAGGCTCCTCACCTTCCCACACTATGGACCCAGTGCGTTGCTGCCCGCACCCCAGTGCCCAGCCCAGGGGCGACTCAACTGACCCCTACTGTGGCATTAAGCACAGCCTCCAGCCCCCAGGTCTGACCCCATGCATGGCTGCAGCCCCAGCGTTAGGAGATGGGAGAGGAACAGCACGAGTGGCCTCTGCATCCCCCCGGCCACAGTGAGCAGAGGGCAGCTCTCCAGCCCCCTGCACTCTCCAGCCCCCAGCAACGTCCCACCAAGTCCAGGGACGTGCAGCGCAGGGATCATGAGTCACGCCAAGACCAGCACAGCCGGGGTGGCACAAAGAGTGCTGGGGTGTGCCAAAACAGCTAACGCGGCAGTACCAGCATCACCCCTGTACACCCATTTTCATTCATACTTACACACCGTTTTCCACGTCCTTATGCTCAGAGCAGATTCACATGACATCGAGAAACTTTTTGTGTCGTCAGTGTTTAAGCTCTTTCGTTTATAACGTCTTGCAACAACCCTGAAATTGATGGGACTGGCAAAAAGAGCATTTACACTGGAAGGAACGGACTGAGTACAAAGCAGGGCTGCTCAGCAGAAGGTGGCTGGATCAGCCCAGGCCAGGGCAGGGGAGAGCCCTGGTGGGGACTGGCCTGTCGCAGCCTGTCATGAGCAGCTGTGACTTGTGATTTTGATTGATAAAACCCCCCGTGTTATAAAAGCTACAGCCAACAGGGATGTGTCACCCCGCAGCATACCCCGCACCCTGGGCAGTGACCCACCCCGTCCCCAGAGCTGCTCCCGGTGTCCCCTCCTGACAGGTGTCACCTTTGGGCCGGGGGCTGCGGCTCCCTGGGACAGCCCGGGGGGGCCCTGGACAGCGGGTCCCTAACCCGGGTCCCCACCTGCCATCGCGCCCCTGTGCTCCCCTGGGCAGGTGGAGATGGGCCCGGACGTGCTGTGGCTGCCCGACGGGGCGGGTGTTATTTGGGTTGTCCCCCATGGCCTCTCGGTGGGCATGCAGGGGGCAGTTTATCACTGAACAGCAGAATCAAACTTCACTCAAACACCCACCATCTGCCATAGCTGAAGCATTTCCCCCAGCAGTGCCACAGACCCCAGATGCCGAAAGATTTGTCACGGCGTACAGGGGGACCACAAATTCGTTAGGGTTTCCTTGTGAGAATCCTGGCTACCCTTGGTGCCGTGCCTGCGCTTGGCCATCACAGCCGGGGCACGGGGCAGCAGCTGGAGCCAGGACTGAGCGAGACCTCCACAGCATTGGGGATGTGCTTCCCATCACGCTGGATGTGCTTCCTGCCCTGGTCCCGGGCCAGGCAGTGAGGGGGGCTATGTGCAGGGAAAGCTGCCCAGCGGGTGTTTGCCTGCACCCCAACAGCAGAAGCAGCAGACTGGGAAGATGCTGTTCCCCCCGAGACCATTCACACTTGTCCCTGCGCCGCAGAGCAGTGCTCAGTGCGTTAGCAAGCCGACGTCACCCGTCCGTCTTCAGCAGGCTGAGGTGCCATTGCTATTTTGAGGCCATGACTGCAACTTAGGAAACTAGTTAAACTTTAAACTTTCTTTTGCTGCTTTCTGCTTATTTTGAATAAAGCAGCCGAGGACACAGCAGCTGAAACACGAGCCCTGGCCCAAGGAGCTGTTTGCAGAGATGCATTTGCTGGACTCCTGAGGAGGACCACTGCCGGGAGGAAAGCCTTGCCTGCAAAGCAAACACAGGAGAGCCAGTCTAACCCATGTTCCCATGGTAGAGATCTGCAGGTAGAGATAATGCTGAATCAAGAGATCTTGACTGCTGAAGCCAGAGCCAAAGACCAAGGCACCAGAAAGCAAGGTAGGAGGACGTGAAGGCAGGGATTCAGAGCGGAGGACGCAGTGGACTCATCTCACCCAGCTTTGAGTGCCTGCAGAGAAGATGACTGCACTGGTGATGCCTCCTCTACCACTGGCAGCGGGCAAGTCCATGCAGCAGCGGAGACGGGGTGAACCTCATGCTGAGCGTGACAGCCCCAAGGGAGAAGCTGGAGTCAGCCAACGCTCGTGATGCAAAACCAAGTCAGGGCACCAAAGGCGGAGAAGGGACCTGCTGCGGGAGCTCAGTGTGGGGCAGGAATGACCCCACCTTGGCAGGCTGCTGCAGCCCCCCACCCAGGGCAGGGAGGGGGCATCAGCCCCCCGTGCTGCGGGCCAGCCACCGAGCACCCGGCCCCCAGCGGCGGGAGGCGAAGGGGAGTCGGGAGTGCCCATCGCCCTCCTGAGAAGAGGGCACCTGCCCGAGCCTGGAGCAGTGTCTGGCACAGGCCAACACCGTGCCCAGGGGACAGCAGCAGTTTGGGCTGGCAAACCCCCCGCAAAACCTCAGTGCTCCGACACAGTGGGGATGCAAGAGCAGAACCTCTGGTGTCCCGGGCCGTCTGCCACGTGGGAGCGGGAGCGCTGCAGCCACGGGACACCCGAGCACAGTGGTCCCCGCAGGAGCCCCAGAGCCGGTGACAGCAACCAGGGGAGCCCTGTTGTGGAGGTGTATCCAGATCCCCATGCTCTTGTCTGCTCCGTTTCCATTATTGCAGGGTGTGTTTTTACCCTTAGCACACAAGATGAGAGTTGATTCCTATTCATCTTTTAAATCTTGTCTGGTAAGACATCATCATAGAATCACAGAATACCACGTTGGAAGGGACCTCAAGGATCATCTGGTCCAACCTTCCTTGGCAAAAGCACAGTCTAGACAAGAAGGCCCAGCACCCCAGGACCCTTAAAAGGGTCCAATGTTGCGGAATCCACCACTTCCCTGGGGAGTTTATTCCAATGGCTGGTTGTTCTCATTGTGAAAAATTTTCCTCTTGTGTCCAGTTGGAATCTCCCCAGATCTGGGAGTGATCATGAAATCACTGCTGATAGAATTAGTGGACTTCACAAAAAAGGAGTGGAATGATAAACAGCAACTACAGGGCGGGCAAACAGGGCGTGGCACGGCAGAAGGGCGTGGCGCGGCAGTTTGCGCAGCAGTTTGCGCAGGCGGGACGTGCAGGGAGGGCGCAGTCCCCCTCCCGGCTCTAAAGGCTCTCGAGGGTAACTCTGCTGGTGGTCATCGCCTTCCCGGGAGAGGACCTAGCGATGGTTTCCGCTCGCCCAAAAGCCGTCGCCAGAAGGACTGTGGGGAGCCAGACGGAGCCCCTGCACCGGCGTGCATCTGTCCGGGTCTCCGGCTACAGGGAGTGCCCGAGCCTGTCACTCCTCCCGGAGG
>WAAD01013643.1:10228-59660 GCA_013389945.1 Fregata magnificens | reverse complement strand
GTTTAGCTCTCCCTCAGTTTATGGCTCTGGAGTCAACTCTGCCTTTTTTTTTTTTTCTTTTTCTTTTCCAGCTTTGAATGAACCTAATGTTTTTCTAGTATCTCTACCTCTTTTTTTCTTATCAGGCATTTGTATGACATGCTGGACATTAACTCTGCCCACAAAGGACAGTTCTTCACTTCTAACAAGAAGACTTGCTTCCCCCTTTCTGGTCCCAGTGTGGGAATTTTTATATGAAGTCAAAAGGACTGTTCTGCCAGAGAAGGTTGCCGATGATGTGGAAAAGAAAAGTAGAAAAAGAGAGAAAAGAGGAGGGAAAAATAAGGAAAAAATTGGAAAAAGAAAAGAGAAGAAAAAAGAAAAAAGAAGAAAAAAGAGAAAGGAAAAAGAAAAAAGGAAAAAGGAAGGAGCAAGAGGAAGAGGAAGAAGAGGAAAAAAGAAGGAAAAAGAAAAATCATTTGCCATTAAGATCCTAAAAAAAGGTTCCCCTAAAAGGACTCAAACATGCAAAAATCCTTACTTCCCTGTAACTCTGCTTACCAGTCAGTGAACTCACAGAAAAATATTTCTCTATGTCTTTTACTTCAGCTTGAGAGAACATGAACCCGAGATCCAAATAGGGTCTCAGATAGTAATAGTATATTCTTACCTGGAATATTGCTATTCAGGGGATATCTCCCAAATTCAATTTCTTTTTCATGGACACTAACAAGAAGTGCTATTTATTTGTTGAGCTCCTGGATCAGTCTGTTCCTGACAATGGTGCCTTTTCCCCGATATTTTTTCTTGAGGTTCCCTATGAAACTGAAATCAAAACCATTGTCATCCAGCAAGACTGGATGAGATTATTTCGGTTCCAGCATGGATGCCCAGACTTTGCCTCAAGTCAAAATTTGCCACCCTCAGGTCTTTATTTGTTCAAATAGGGTCCAAGATCAAGAACATCTGAAAATTATTATTAAATAAGGTATGCTAATATCTCTTAATGTGGAAAGAGTGTAATCAATAAATAAAAAGAACAGCTAATGTAAATATTACTACATGAGAAGAAGAGAGGAAGTCTCCCAGTTTTCCTGGTAATGTTACATTGTCGCACAACTGTAGCTGTTTTATTTATAACATCAGAGAATTTTTTCCTAAATTATCAATAAAAAAAATATTTACAATGCCATTATCATCTGTTTTGCCAGCTTAGAATGCGGCTGTGTCTTAATACAAGAAAAAAACCATTATGTTTTAGTGATGGTAGCCTCTACATTACATCTATGTTGTTTTCACTAATATTTTGTGTTAAAAGTATTCTTGTTTTTTCAATGACAAAATTTAATATTAAGCGATAGCTTTCTCACCCCTCATGTAGAAGGCCAGCTATGTTTTACTTTCGTGTTGTTACACAATTCATTGAATTAGAATTGTATCAACATACAACTTAATGTGGAATACTGTTAAATAGTCAAATAACGTTACCTCCATCAAAGCTCCATTTTTAGTGAACAAAATTACGTAGTACAAAACCTTTTGTACATTTGCAAAGAAAACATAAAAGCTCTTCTTCATCTAACATTTATAACATCCCTTGTATGTATTACTATTGTTTCCCTAAAATTGTGTTTAAATGAATGTCTGAAATGCAACCAGAATCTGCAATTTAGCTTCAAGTAAATCAGAATGTTCAGTGTAAAGATTTAAGGTACAGCTGTTTCTGCCATTCATTTGGGTAATCACTGTACATAAATTTATACACCATGAAAAGCTTTATTCGTGTTCATATGGTGTGAAAATTGAAAGAAAAACTCTAAATTAATTACCTTTTTAAACAAAGCAATTTAGATTTATCACATGCAGCAAGGGAATTTGTTCACATATCATAAAGCTTCTGTGAAACACAGAAATGAAATATGAGTTAGGAAAAAGGGTTTATGCTCTGTAGAGACTTTAAAATGTGAAAAGCAAATTAACTGCCCCTGACTTCAATCAACATGCTCTTATAAGTTTGGGTAAAGTCTACCTGCAGCAGCAGCTGCCTGGTGCCCTGTGGAGGCTCCAGAGGAATGTGGAGCAGCACAAGCCTACGTCTAGAACCACCTGAGACTTTTCCATCCCCAGCTACAACTTTTAGAATATGGACTTCAGCTGCTGAGGTAAAACACTATTATTTTTCCTTCACACCTTACTAATAAATGTTGGTCTAAAGCCATTTTATAGCAATATGTCTTCCTGGATACAATAAAAAGAACTTACTCTCTTCTGCTAGGAAGTGTCATTTTCTTCCACATGAAGTAAGTTGGTGAGTATGTAGAAAAGCATTGCTGCTTTGATTTCTGTGAATGGTTCCATTATTTCTCATTATGAACCTCAAGCTCCTCATTGCATATGCTTGATTATATCCCAGTATACTACCAGTTATTTATTCAGGTAGTGTTTGCCAGCATGCATCCACCTTTAATTTACACTCAGAAAAAGAAACATAGGCTGATGAAATAATTTGCAGCCTGAAATTGATCTCCATGAAAAGAAAATATACTCAATGTCTTTTGCCATAAGAAAACTATGCCACAAGAAAACAGCTGCCCAAATACAGAGCATGAAAAGATTATTTTTTCATTTCTTTCAAACACAGCCATGCAAAAATGTTTGCTTCACAGAGAATATAAAATGACCAGAGGATATCATTCAGGGAAGGAAAATATTTTAAGACTAATTCTTCAACACTGTTGTTTCAGCATGTTAACAAAATCAATGCTAGCAAAAATCACCTCCTTTTAATCTGTTATTCTTTTGTTCCATTGAAGTAACTCAAGATCAATATGTATTGATTTACTCCCTAATTATATTAATTTTAGTTTAGAAATTAGGGAGGCCATAATGAGAATGTGAAGTTACTTGAAGACAGTACATTATAGGTAGTCTAATTTAGCAGGAGTCTGTGCATGAGATTAACTCATTAAAAGCAGCCAATTACCATACAAACAGGGGAGATAAATAAGATTTTCTCCTTTAATTTGCATTTTATATATTCCTTTGTAATTTTTAAAAGCTTAAATGAATTTACAGCCTAACTATACTTTTAATGTATATCCATTTTATTCCTGGGGAATATAATTGCATTTAATTTTAACCTTTAGCTTTGTCTTTTAGGCATAGCATTTCAGAAAACGAGATCATGGCATCTAGATATGAGACATTTTATGTGACATTTTAATTAAGAAAAATAATGGAATTCTAATACTTTTAACATTCCAACTATTCTTTCCACTAAAGTTTTCTCCACTTACAGATAGCAAGATGTTCAGTTGATAGATAACGATACAGGAAATGAAGGTGGTTTGACCTGTCTTGGCTGAGGATCTGGCTTATAAATGTATCTCAGACAGAAATGGCTATCTATAAAGATAATAAAAATCATTATTTTAATTGAATAGCTACATATTTTATCAATGCAAATGAATGCTTGATGATATGATTTCTTTGAAGGACTTTGTTTGTTGTTTGATGAGGTTAAAATGGACTGGCTTATTGTTAGGATGATTCTCTCCTTGCCCTTTTTGCACTATACCCCAGCATAATCTGGAGAATTTGAAATCTGCGTGAGATACTTACTGTTTGTTGTTTTACAGCCACGGGATTGGGAGTATCTCCAGTGACATACCACAAAAGTAATCACACTTGTGTAACTTAGTGTCTGTAAAGAGAGAATCAGACCCAAGATATCTTTAAAAGAAACTTGCTGTGATTTGTAATTCTCTTTAAAATTTAACAAAAAGTCCTTTAGTTAACTGAAGATTACCTTTTTCAAGAGAAGATAAACGGTGTCATTCATTTTTGGGGAAGTTAGAAAGCTGACAAACACTAAAAAAAAAAGCTGGTGTCCAGTTTCAAATACGTATATTCTCAAATAGCTGATACTGAAACTGATATTCAGTCTCAATCCCTGGCCCTCTGCTGCCAAAACGCAGTGCAAAATATTTTGCTAAAAGGAAAGACATTTGGCTTTCAAGTAAACTTTGCCAGTTCTTTACCTCAAGCTGAGCTATCCTTTGGTATGGGTCCCAGTCATGGTTGTTCTCAACAGGTAGATACTAACTGCCATGAATATCTTTAATTGATGCCAGTGGACCGTAGTGAGGACCTGGACTAGATCTACTGGCTTCCTTGGGTGTCCCCAACACAGACATTGGTGCTAAAGCATAACAGAAACAGCTGAAGAGATTAGGCTACCAGTTCTGGTGAAACAGTACTTTGCTGCAATTTCTGTGTGCTGCAAGCTCCAGGAAGCAACAAAGAGGAGTTTAAAAGCAGTTTAGCAACATCTGGTGCCTTCTTAAATCCAAGCAGCCTTTCTCTGCCAGCAATAATTATCTGCTTCATGGAAAAACATGACCAATATGAAGAATTGTCATTCATATTGCAAGCAGATTGCCAGACAGATAACACATCATGATAATGATGATGATAATGATATATAAATATTATACATACTGCATTCCTATTACATTCCTGCACTGAATACGGTGCTGCAGAGCATAAAGGAGCCTCCTTATAGAAGCGTTCAGCAAAAACTGAGGGTGAGATTTTCAAAAGTTATCAACATCTATTTGTCATAGGATTTTCTACTGTTGCCCATGACTGTAACCACTGAACACATGCTGCAGCAGTGGAACGCTTCCACTGTATCTGGGTGCAATTTGAGAACAATGGGAACTGTCATCCCATTAAGCTTTTATTCCTTTTTTTTTTTCCCCCCCCCAAGTCTTGCTAAGAGACTGAGGGTGTATCTTAGCTTGATAGGCCACAGTAGTAACATGAAGATTACTGTTAAATAGGAAACAGGGTAAATCAGCTTGTGCAAATGCTTGGGTTGTGGTGCCTGCAGCACATGGGTTAGCTAATGTAGAGCTGACTTGGGTGTGCCTGCAGTCTCCAGGTCTTAACTGCAGTATTATTTCATGCTCCCTGTCAGGGCTTGTCCTTGTCATAGCCATTTCGTACAAAACTCTTCTGTTGCTAAGTGTTTACTCCTAAGGTACTCACAGTGCAGGTGCCAGGAGCAGCATGTTTTCTACTACCTTTAGTCTACTCACCCAAATTTGCAGTCAGAACACAGACTTTTTCAAACACTGACTGATCTCTGGTCCCTTCTACTGAGTGCTGCCCCCCAAAAAGACTGATAAGACCTCCCTCCATTCAAAAGGAAGGAGCCTGACCCTGCTAAGGTCCTTCAGATTTGCTCCCAGGAGTAGCTTCTTCTAAAAGTGAATACGGTTCCAGTAATGTGACTGACTTGCTCACACTCAAACTAAGCTAACTTGAATGAAATTTATAATAATAACTATGTAGTTACTTACAAAGTACTGAGGAAAGCAGGTGTAGAAAACCCATTATTCTGATTTTATATCTTCTGTATTCACTCATTACCTTCCAAAACATAAACTAATTTAGGTTGGAAGGGACCCTCAAATGTCATCTAGTCCAACCTCCTGCACAAGTGCACCTTGTTATGTTTTCTGTAACTTACACATCAAATGCCAAGCAGCGTGAAAAATATGGGTCAGTCTGGATGGCAGTGCTGAGCAGGCAAACTTTGGATTTCTGTTTCTTTCAACCACCTACATGAATGGGAAGCTCTATTTAAAAAGAAAAGGCAACAAACTTATTACAATACCCTGCCTATTTTTTTGACACAAACCCAAACTAGTTTCAAATAAGGTAAGCCAAATTTTATAAGGATTGCTTCATCGCTTCTAATTTATGATGTCTAGTTAGTCAGTTGGAGTTGATAAATCAAAATTAGCTGCCAGTATTAGGCTGGATTAATGGGCCAAGGCCAACTGTATGAGGTTTAACAAGGCCAAGTGCTGGGTCCTGCACTTTGGTCACAACAACCCCATGCAACGCTACAGGCTTGGGGAAGAGTGGCTGGAAAGCTGCCCAGCAGAAAAGGACCTGGGGGTGCTGGTCAACAGCTGGCTGAACATGAGCCGGCAGTGTGCCCAGGTGGCCAAGAAAGCCAACAGCATCCTGGGTTGTATCAGGAATAGTGTGACCAGCAGGAGTAGGGAAGTGATCGTGCCCTTGTACTCGGCACTGGTGAGGCCGCACCTCGAGTACTGTGTTCAGTTTTGGGCCCCTCACTACAAGAAGGACACTGAGGTGCTGGAGCGTGTCCAGAGAAGGGCAACGAAGCTGTTGAAGGGTCTAGAGCACAAGTCTTCTGAGGAGCGGCTGAGAGAACTGGGACTGTTTAGTGTGGAGAAGAGGAGGCTGAGGGGAGACCTTATCGCTCTCTACAACTACCTGAGAGGAGGTTGTAGTGAAGCGGGTGTTGGACTCTTCTCCCTAGAAACTAGTGACACGACGAGAGGAAATGGCCTCAAGTTGCGTCAGGGGAGGTTTAGATTGGATATCAGGAAGAATTTATTTACTGAAAGAGTGGTTAGGCATTGGAACAGGCTGCCCAGAGAGGTGGTGGAGTCGTCAACCCTGGAGGCATTCAAAAAAGGTGTAGATGTGGCACTGGTTTACGAGTCATGGTGGTGTTAGTTGATGGTTGGACTTGATGATCTTAGAGGTCTTTTCCAACCTTAATGATTCTATGATTCTATTCACTAGTCATATCACACAAGCTGTGTGTTTAGTAATTTTTAAAAGGATATTTGATTTATATATATGCCTGATGTAACTGGAAATGAGTTAACACTGGCTTGCTGTCAGCTTCAGAAGCCTAGAATAGCTAGATTTTTACTATGCATTTCATAAATTTATGTCTGGGAAGGAACCAGCAGGAGAAAGTTCAGTTCACAAATGAAACTTTTCAAAACTTCAGCTGAGGCACCTGAAAATAGAAATGTGATATATCTTTTGTAATTATAGTTTGGTTGCCACAAGGATATTATGTATATTGTAACAATATTCTAAAAATTAATTTGCATTTGGTGTTTGGAATTACCCCAGTCCTGAAAGAAGCCAGTCACTCAATCTGTGTTGAAAGCAGCTACAGATTTGGGTTTCAAGGGTGACTGTTCCTTCCAAGCACCCACCTCTGCTCATGCACCCACACGTTCCCTTATAGTGACCATCAGCATGTTTTCAAGCCATTTATTTACAAGACAAGGTGTGCAAGTTGTTTGACATGTTTGTCAATATTATATCTCCTCAAAAACCATACTGAAAAAGGGGACAAAAGTAATAAACACAGGAATGTTTGGAAGAGCCACCTACAGCTGAGTGTGAACAAGACAAGTAAACAATGGGACAATATAGACACAGCTGAAAGCACTTAATTTGTTTGTGACAATTAGAGCAGTCATGTGAGCAGCCTCAGCTCCTTTCCTTTTCCAGTAGGACTAGGTCTTGCTCAAGCAAACACACTGTCAAAAAAAATAATAAGCCCTGTTGCTTGAGATAAGAATTTAAGAACACTGTATCTTCCCCAACAGTCGAGTTTTTTTAATGGCAGAACACTACAACTCTGGGACATCAGAAGGATGTATACGGTTTGCTCTCTGAATGAGGCACTTTTTGAGTACCTAATGCAGCTGGTTTCATTTGCTGATTTGTTCACTTGTCATGCTAACATCTCAGAGATGTCTTTTTGCAGTATGAAGCACAAAGCCATCCAGGGTTTGAATTTATAGTTGGCGGTGTAATACATATATACTGGATTGTGAGGTTCAGTCCTCAGACTCTGTTTTAAGACTACTATTGAGAGGTACCCGTTAGTGAGGTGGGTTTGGAGACTTAGACATCTACGGAAATAATAGTTTTTAAGCTATCTGCTAATCTCATGCATGAAACTGAACAGCTACCTTTCCAAAATAGCTTTGCCTGGCCACTTCTGGTCTACTTGGGTGACAGCCTGGAGACCTGTTAGACTCTTAAGCAAGGGCCTGACTCTGTACTGTCTGCCAATTTGTTTAATCTCCACCCATTCAGCGTAAGCAACTTCTGAAACAAAGAGGTTTCTGAAATAAAAATCAGGCTTTCACAGGCTGACAGCAGTTAGAAAGGCTGCTTTTCATTTTTAACGTGCAGATACTATGCACATTTCTTGGATGCAGATCTATTGAGAGAAATCATGCTCTTTCACCTCCAGACTAATAGTTCATTCTCTTACCTTTATCCAGAACCATCAGAGCACATTTGGCTCTTGGCATAAAAAATGTCATTCAGTTTTTGGGAGTCCATAACTTGCAAAATTCTGGCTCTGAGTCCCCATCCCTCCATGTACTGCCCTGAGTGAGATAAAGCTGAGGTATTTCAGTTGTTTTTTCTGCTCCTCTCCATACTGACTACTGCCACTGTGGTGCATGACAGCATACTGTCACTGGAAGATCCCTGATTTTGGAGCTTGTACAGGTGAAAACTAAAACCAAATGCAGTTTAACTCCCACTTGCTCAGCTCCTGGGGCAACAATATATAAAACTGCCTAAGATAAAATACACAAACTGTTTAGGAAATAGGAACATAAACCCAGTCTAGCACCTCATAGCTCTAACAAATAGGCTACAGACACATGGACTCACTTTTTACCTCCTCCTCTTCTAACCTGAAGGCCCTTGCACTCTTGGCTGCACTGATGTTTGGCTTTAAGAGTAATGGTGAAGCATCCTGCAGTCCAGACTACTCTGTACCCTGACAGGTAAAACAGCCTCATGTGAGATGTGGATTTAGAGCCATTTGAACTGAGGCTGGAGCGGTTAACTTAGACTTTTCTCCTTGTGCACGAATCCTTCTGACACTAAGCTGTCATGCAAAAGGCAGGCACTAACTTCTCTTCCCACTGCCTTCCCAATAAAGCAGCATGCAAGTTATACACAAGCCAGCAATGCTTGTGCTTCTTTCTGTCCAGGGCGTACTCCGGGCTGCTAGCAAACCTTCATGGTTTTGCACGTAGAGTGTCCATCCCCACCACAGTCACAGGGGGCTTCCTAACTTTGTGCCTCACATGTGATCATGGATTGTGTCTGGGTTAAGAGCAAGTAACTAGAAGTGGAGAGTTTTTAAGGATGTATGGCTTCCTCCATCACCAGACTTTGTGAGTGCTCCTAGACAATCCCATCACAAAAAATGAAACCAGAGTAGCCTAAATGCCTGCTGGGGGTTGTTTGAAATAACTGAAATAACCTGCTTGACTTTGCTGTGACACATGTTGGAGGAGTTCCTCAGGCAGCTACAGCTGACAGGCAATTAGGAAATTGTTCCTCGCCATTTCACAAGCTGTCAGTTAATGGCTCCCAGCTGAAGCACAGACACGGACTAGGCAAGTCCTAACCCCGTTTCACCAAAGACCACTGAAGGAGCAAAGCTGAAGACAGGAACTCGCTCAGAGATAGGCAGGAAAGCAGTAAAGTTACTGCTAAGAAACAGTGGCTCCCAGCTCTGATACCTGAGACATCTGATTGTGCTTGTGGCCATCTCCATCAGCAGTTTGCAGGGGGACAGGCTGGAGGAAAAGCATGAATGCAGTTAGTTCAGCTGGAAGCCATTAGCGTACAGCTGAGAGGCAGCAAGGAGCAGCTTCCTAAACTGCTTCCAAGCAATACCTCTGTGAGCATTTCCTTTTCAAGGCAGAGGCAAGCAGATAACATAAGACTAAAACTTAAATTGAACTTGCCTCATGCCAAAATCAAACAAGCAGGTTGGAAGTGCTCATATGTTTGGGAATAAGTGAGAAGTAGTTTATGGACCTGTTTTCTATCATCTCTCAGCTGTTTGATCCTGGCTTCCAGCTAAGACCTGGTACAGACTGTGAGGATGCATGCAGTCCCTTTGAAAGCAAAATCAAACAGGTGAAGACTGAAAGCCATGACTCTTAGTGATTTAAACTTGCATCTTTAACTTTGCTCTGAAACAGAGCAGAATAGCTCTCTCAGAAACCAGTAATGTAAACCTGAGAAGTAATAAAGACCAACCTGTTCTATGTTAGTCTCAAAAATAGCACACAAGTCCCCTCCATCTGCACTTTACAGAAAAAATTGTTAAGCCCAGTTTCGGAGCTTGAGCAATTGTATGTTTCCTCCAGACTCTTCTCTGTACTCCGTCCCCAAAGCAATTTCATTTTGGGTGCTGAAGATGGCGAACTAAAAGAATAAACTTAGTGTTTTACTGATGTGGTCAATTAGACAGAACAGACTGCCAGACAACAGTCCTTCAAGATTTCTTCCAGGAATTCTTGGTGTAGGTGTTTTTATTTCTGAGCATGTTCCCTGTTGTGGTACTCTTCTTTCAGCTCTAGCTTTTTTTGTTTGCTACATAAGGATAGAGGGCACTTACTGTAGCCTTGTGGAGTCCACCCCTAATAGCAAAAGCTGCTGTAGTGACAGAGTGGCTTCTGAGAGCTGGGCAAAAATCACTCAGCTGATTTCTGAAAACATTTATTTTGTCTGAATGGTACCTGACATGTCTGACACCACCTCACAGACTGTTTCAACTTTTTTTTTTCTTTTAAGAGCACCATAAATCAAACACTCTGAGTTTCAGGCCAGCAACATATTCATGAATGTGAGTAAGAAATATTAAGGCCTTTTTACGTTCTATATTGGTCTTCTTGACAGATATGTGCTTAGGACAATTTTAATATGTTATGCTCCCTTTTAAATTCAAACATATTAGAAAACTGCTTCTCCTAGGTGCTTGATTGGAATTATCATTTCAGTGATGTTCACTTTCACTGCAAGAATATATATAATAGTTTGATCAAATATTCCCAAATAGTAAGACAAAAAGTTCATATTTTTTTAGAGACTATTTTAGGACAGTTCCTCAGTCACAGAACATTTCAGTTAAAACACAGGTATACTTTCAAAGGAACTGTAATATAACAAAATTGTTATTTTTTGCTTTTATGGTAACAGTTGCATGCGTAGAACAATGCAGACAGGTATCAAGCCTGCATATTAGTGTTTAATTAATTGGTTTACCCAGTCAACTCCAGGATTTTCAGTCCTGTTTCTGAATTCCATAATAACAGTATGACAATATGAGTACAAGCTTTATCTGCTTCACTAGCAAATTTAAGGCTTGCTATGTGAATCTTAACACTGAATTAATGTGAATCTTAACACATTAAGCTTTCTTCAAACATAATTATTTTCCTCTGAGGGTTTTTTTTTTCCTGAAGTGTTGTGT
This sequence comes from Fregata magnificens, assembly GCA_013389945.1. Taxonomy (NCBI): domain Eukaryota; kingdom Metazoa; phylum Chordata; class Aves; order Suliformes; family Fregatidae; genus Fregata; species Fregata magnificens. The sequence continues at coordinate 48,532 of WAAD01013643.1, read as the reverse complement.
GAACTTCTAAAAAGATTTATACAGTAAAACTTATTCCAAACTGGCCTTTGATCTAAAATGTCAGCTTCAAGGCCTAAGTTTAAGTTCCTCTATTACAAGCAAGTAAATGTTCAGTATTCCTGTTATGAAAAAAAGAAAATTCAGCTATAGTATTTTTGCTTACCACGATTCCTTAGAAACTATGTTCATTACTCTATTTATTTACCCTTCTCAACCTAAATTATTTTTTGTTTCAAGAAGAGTTATACCAAGCTTAATAGCTTTTCACTTTACTTAGCATTTTACACATTTCTATTAATGTTTCTTCTTGAGTACTTCAAGGCAGGTGTTCTGCTGCAGGCAACTTCTCTTCTTCAGAGTATATTGAAATGTGTCCTAGTGGATGATTCCACAGAATTCTTGTTTCAGCCAGATTCATATATGGTATTAAATATTTTGGTAATGGCTAAAATTAGGAAGGTGCCTAATTTTATAACATGCCTAACAGCTGTTATAAACATTATAAAGATTAATTAAAGACCCCATTCATTCTTGGTGTGTCTACCCTGATTATATTCTTACACATAAAAATATGCCACAGTTTCATAAATATAAATCTAATTTTGCCAAATACTACATCTGTGTAAATACATTGAATTTAGGCATGAACGAATTTATATCTCTTTGGCATTTTTCACACTCAAATGAAAATGTAGTTTCAGTAAATCCAAACTTATTTGGGAATTTAAGTCATGTCTTACAAATAGTTTCTATCAAAAAGGAGCAATGAGAAGTGTCAAAAAATTTCAAACTCTTTTGGGATGAAGTCCCTTTAGTTTTGCGGCTCAAATTTGACAATTTAAAGAATGATAGAGGAAGTTTCCCTACACGTGCAGATGAGATGATAGCCCAGTAATGGGTATGCTCATGCAAAGGACTGAAGATCAATCCCTCCTTTCCTCTTTCAGAGTATGAATTTGAGCCCAGGATATCCAGGTTGCAAGGCTTTTTTCATGATAAATTTATATTTATATATTTTATATATTATATATTTTTATAATTTATAAAAATTTATTTGAATTCTTTTTATTCATTTTTTAGATTTTTAAATAAAATTTTAATACTGGAAGAACTTGCTTCAGAACTCCTTTTAAAAATATTTGTATAAGTTTGTCAATCTTCAAAGACTAACAGTAAAAATTCAGTTCAGAGGTTTTTGTTTCTCATTTACATGCAAAGACAAATTCAGAAGAAGCAGTAAACTTACTGCAACTTCTTTGTCTATATCTGGAATGTTTCTAGGTCATAAAAAAGCAGCTCATAACCTCTGGCTTCCATTTTGTGAAAACAAATAACAGGACTGGAAATAACCTCAGAGTGCTATGAGTCTTCCAAGGTAGAATATCAATAGCAGTACTCAATCGATATTTCAATTATCACCAGAATTTTCTCAGTATTTCTGAGCCATTTTTCAATCAAGTATTGTGAAAATAAATAGAGCGGCTCAGGGATTATGGAATATTGTGAGAGGCAGGTGGAAATGAATGCTTCAGTCCTGCAGCTTTGCTGTATGAAATCACACATGCCTCCACCACCAGTTAATTCAGTGCCCAAGCTGAAGTGCAATCCCCAGCTCTGGGTTGTGATCCCAAGCAAGGTACTAGCCAGCATCACTCTGGCCTGGGCTTTCTTTGGTGAGCCACAACAGCACCAAGCCACACAGAAGCCAGGCTGGAAAGCACAGGCTAAAAGCTGAGAGAAAGTTGGGGTTTTTTTGTTTTTGTTATTTTTTTTTTTAATTACCCATCAGCTTCACTGGCTCGGGGGGAAAGGGGAGCACTAGAGCAAACAAGGAGCCCTCAGACACATGCAGTTGAGGGAAAGCTGAAGAAAAAAATGCTTTCTTGTTTTCAGCAGTTAGTTTCTGTCCTCCTCCCTGCTCCATGAGATGAATGCTTGAGCACAACTGCAACGAAGACACCAGAAACCCTGGCTCAGGGTCTAACCAAAATGCCACCTCACCTAGCCTGGAAGTCATCAGTCAGATGTTGGCACATGCAGTGAATTGGTAGATTAGGACCTAGATTTCTCGCATGCAAAGCTTTAGTAATTCTGAAGAGGGACATAAGAAAGCTATGCAAAGCTGGGAATAGACTGTAGTGTCATTCTTATTCATTGCATCAAGGGCAGAAATTTCTCACTGATTCAACTGAGGGACAACGTGATCCTGCCCAAGGTAGATGGCAAAAAGATCAAGAATTAAGCACTTTCAAATCTCCCCAAATGTTAATTAAAACAAGGAGATGAAGGTCTTTTATCTTCAAAACTATAAACAACCAAGAAATAAACAAACTTAAAAGTATGAAAACAACACATCCCTGCATGTTATGGAGTTGTTAAATCAAACTCTGCAGGGGAAAGGGTTTGTCCTTTGAGTATTGTCTAGGTATTAGGCAGTGGTGGGGACACGGAAGATGTATTTTATTTAATAGTACTGATAAATGAAACCAAATGCAGCTTGTTACCACTGGCACTGGGATGACTCATTCTGAAATACAATATCTTAACAACTCCAAGTCAAACCTTCAGCAATCCAACAATGCTATTTAACAATGGTCTGTTTGTATCCCCATTCAGCCATTCTGTTCTGGCTTACTCATGGAGAGTATGGTACATGAAGTCTGGATAAAGTCCTATGAACACATCATATTCTTACTATAAAGGAAATAAAAGAATCTATAGATTTGCAAGGTCACCTCTGTCAATACAATGACTTCTCTCAACTGGTTCTATGCTAGCTCCTATTATCTGTGAAGTCTAAAATACTGATACTGAAGTCAAGTGCTTGCGTTTGAATATGTTGTTGAAGGAAGGAAGAATATAATCTCGCACTGAAGTCATGCACAATGGCCAACATGTTACATAATCCCCCTCTTCTCCACTCTTATTCTTAAAAAAAAAAAAAGAAAAAAGAAAATGGGACAATGTGGAAATCCATTTCCCTAATAAAATGGGCATAGCATGATTCTCTCAAATGAAAACAAGATGATTTTGAAAAAAATAAAGAGGTTATTTGTTGCTCATAGATTGTTCCAAATTAATGTCTTCCGCATCCTGTATAGTTTTGAGTTCTGCCATTGTGTGAACACCACTGATCATGTGGGCTGGATTATTTCTTCCAGAGTAATGCTGAAATTTTGCCAAAATTGCCTCTACATTCTTATGAAGCTGTTAAGATTTGGTTTGTGTTTATTCATACAAAGTCTATTCATTAAGGTCCAATCCGTTAATGACAACTATGATACTGGTTGTGCTTCAGGGAATAACAACTTTTCCTCAGACATAATATACCTTCATTTCTGGAGTGCCATCAGCAATTTCTTATAGTCCATAACAAGTTGTTAGGAAAACAGAAATACAAAAGTAAAATTAATTTTTAGTTGGGTAAAGGATTTAGACGTTCCTAATATAACCACCATATAGCTCTCTGAAATTGCAAACCAATACAGTTTTGTCAGTCTTTCACTTGGTAATTTTAAATGGAATGAAGAGAAGAGAGTGACAAACCTACAGCTTCCAAGGATTTTGCTGATTCTTGCTGAGAAATATTATGTTTTCCTGGGTTACAACTACTGTTTATTAATAAAACAGATTAATGATATGATCTGGGGAAAAAATAGTAGCCTTTGGTGTCAAAATCACAACAATAAAAGAGAGAATATTGGGTTTCCTCTATGCACTATTAAATCGAGTACTAATTATAGAGAAGCAGCACATATTCCTCATGAGTTTGGTCAGTTATTAAAGACTTCATGTGAAATGTGGAACTTGGCGGCAGAAATTATTTGCAAAAGTTACTTTCATTACACAGGGACAGCAAAGGATTACGGTTGCTGATGTCATATCTGACCTTCTCTGTGGAGGTTCCTGGATGTTTACTTGCATTTATAGTGAAGTATCAGTGCCTTAGCTTTTGCTTTTAGCCTAGGAAAATGCCTTTGTCACAGGCGAAAACAATACACTTAAGCAGAGATTGTACAATATGATGGAACGAACATCTTTTTTTTTTAAGAGGAAAATATTTAACAAATGTACCCTCACTGAAAATAAGCACATTACATACTGCATTTCACTTTATTAAAAAAAAATTCTCCGAAATCTCCCTCTGTTCTTAGTCTACAGTCTCCTTTGTCTATTTCATTTATTACTTCCTTTGATGGCACAGTTAAAAGCATATTTTTTTATCCAAAGGAAAAATGAATTTCTGCATGTCCTGGGTTGCATGCATTTACTGTAGTTCATTATCACATTCACACCCCACAACATTGTAGACAATCAATCACCAAATATCACCAACTCTTCAAGTAGAAGAATCTCAGACACACGTGAGGGATATCTTCTCATCAAGGCACTGGTCTCAATAATGAAAACATGACATGCAAGGGAAAGGAGTGGGAATGGAAAGACAGATGCTGATGGGGAGCTTTTGCCACACACTCGGTCATCTTATAATTCTAACCATTCAGTATAAAACAGGCAACAGGGATGATTGCTATTGTTTTACTGATTAGCCATTCTCTCCTTTTTTTCCCAAAAGGCACCCTGGCCAACTCTACTTAGTAAATATTGACACCTGTAAACCAAGCTGGCTGATGCCTTTGGCTCTTCAGCTCTCTTCCCATCTGTTGCCTGGGAATTTTAAGCAAAGTATTTTGGGACACTTGCTCTCTTTTCATTGAAAACTGTTAAAAAAAAAAAAAAAAAATCACTACCCAAAACCTAATCCTAGAGCCACATGGCTCTAGAGAGGCCTGTAGTAACTAAAGGGAAAACACAGTGTATGTAAAATGCATATCCCACTGGCCTCTTCTGACTACTCTTCTTTAGTTAACAGCATGCCAGGGTAATCTGCTTAGTTACCAAGTGGAGCTTTCTTCCCTTTTCCCCATGAGATCACCCTGACCACGATCAAAGTCCAAACACATTCTCAGCTAACTCTATTGTTCCCAAGAGTGGGATTAATGACTAATTATGTCAGGTCACTCATCCAGATGGCCTCTCAGATGTTCCTTTGTCATTGCCTGACCTTCCATATGCCCCTTTGACCTTGAGGTTTATTTCCATGGCAACATGAAGCCTCAGTTTCCTTGCTGAGATTGCCAAGAAGTGGCCAAAAGGGGGGATATGGGATAATCTACCCACACTTTGTATTCTGCTTCCATCTCATGCCTTGTTAAATCCAATGAATAGATAAAAAATGCTATCTGATCCCAGCTGAGTGATGACCATGGTCATGATTCTATGTTACATGCTATGTTTTTTAAATTAGCAGACAGCTTTGTACATGGAAACGTGCATTTAATTTGAAGAACATCAATCGCCATAATGTGATCTTTTTATCTCATTAATGTTAAGCAAGGGTAATAGAACGGAATTACAAAATATCACTGTGAAAGGAATACAATTCAGAGAATTATAGATATCCCCCATTAAAGCCCTAGAGATGTTTAGATAAGTCTACTTGTTCAGTTTCATAAATTAGTGATTCTTTTACCTTTCCTGAGGTTTAAATTTAGCCTCGGATGTTGATCTTATTCTGAAGAAGGATTTTACCATGGTTAATGCAATGGAGAATTTTCTTAAAAAAAACAAATAAGTAAATAAAAATATGAAAGGCCAGTGATTGATGAACTCAGTTAAAAAGGTTGAATGGTATTTCCATGAGTTGAACAGTATTTTCTTTTAGCATTTAAAAATTAATATTGGACAAGATCTGAATTTACTACTATGTGCTGTCGACTGTAGCAAAACTGGTTAACCTTCCTACTACCTGGCCATTAAATGAAATGATGATCTGCTCCTTTTTTCAAATTTGCTTAGATGTTATTCATTAATTGGTTAAAAACAATTATATGTGCAAGAGTGAATAATGAGCATCAGGCTTACTGCTTACCATCCTAAAACAGCTCCCTAATGGAGCAATATCACTGTTTATGCCACATCCCTAATTTTCTTCAGAGTCTCTTTTTTTAAAGGAGCCACTTATGTGAATTGAATGGGACATAGAATATACCAGCCAATTTGAAGGGTCATACCAGCCATATTTTTTCCCAGTTTTGAAGGATGTCAATGCATACTATTTTACAAATTGCTTTGCAAATGCATTCCAGAAATGTTACTTGGTATTTACTTAGTCCAAATTCTTGTAAGACTCAGAAACATCTACAAAGCAAACCAGAGCATAACGCAGTGCCCTCAAACTGCTTGTTTGCTCTTCATTCGTAGTCTCTCGCAATGGGCACTGACAGTATCTCAGTGAAAGTTACCTCTATGTGTGCCTGTCTATGTAAAATTCTATAAAAACTACACTGAAATAATAGTAAGGCTTTTAAAGATAAATGCAAACAGGTTCAGAAATAAAGGTGACATTTGCGTGCTTGTAGCTCTGCCCTCTGTGTATACGTGTTATTAACCAGCCTTCATTCAGATTATAATTTCAGTTTTGTAGTGGTGTAGCTCCAGTGTAGGGCCAAGGCATTTAACTGAATGAGACAGTGTCCTGGTTTCAGCTGGGACGGATTTAATTTTCTTCCTAGTAGCTGGTATAGTGCTGTGTTTTGGATTTAGCATGAGAATAATGTTGATAACACACTGAAGATTTAGTTGTTGCTAAGTAGTGCTTACACTAGTCAAGGACTTTTCAGCTTCTCATGCCCTGCCAGAGAGAAGTTGGGAGGGGACACAGCCAAGACAGCTGACTCAAACTGGCCAAAGGGATATTCCATACCATATGACGTCATGTTCAGTATATAAACCGGGGGGAGCTGGCTGGGGGGCAGTGATCGCTGCTCAGGGACTGACTGGGTGTCAGTCAGCAGGTGGTGAGCAATTGCATTGTGCATCGCTTGTTTTGTATATTCTTTTATCATCATCATCATTATTATTATTATATTATTTTATTTTATTATCTTCCTTTGCTGTCCTATTAAATTGTCTTTATCTCAACCCACAGGTCTTTCTTTTTTTTTTCCAATTCTCTCCCCCATCCCCCTGGTGGGGGGGGAGGGTAAGCGAGTGGCTGTGTGGTACTTAGTTGCCGACTGGGATTAAACCATGACAGACAGATATTATTTACTTAATATAGTGCAGATGATTTCTGTCTCATGCCCTCCTGTTCTGGAAGGAGAAGAGGGATGAAGCAGAAATGCATCAGTAAACTTTTCATTGTTCCTTTCAAGAAATCTCATATTTTGTCCTCTATACACAATCAGCCACTGTAGGAAGGAAGAAGAAGATCTCTGAGCTGCTATATTCTTTCATAATTTCCCCAGAATCTGTGACCTGGATGAAACCAGGGACCTGAACAGAAGCTGATATATCATCATAGCTTCAAAGTCTTTACCATGGTATTTGTGTACAGAGGACAGATCGTGTTCATTACTTCCAGTTTGGTCCTTCCAAATTTTAATTTCTCCACTTTCCAACCTTAGCACTCTAACAGTTTTTAACTGAGTTTCTAACTGTTCCTAAGGAGAAAGATGAAAAATTAGAGGAAATTCCATTATATGGTACAATTTTCTAAGTATCAGTAGTGTTCCCTGTTCAGAAACAAACAACCTTAGTGAAGCACAGACTGGATGTATAATTCATTCAGGAGGCAAGAAGCCCATTTTCATAATTTGTAACACTGTGAATATTCTTTTACCTTGGGGTAATGTTCCACAAATACAAATTAGAAATTAAATACTATTTGAACTTGATCATTGTATTTACAAATGCTCAGACCCCCTACAATCACTAAAGTTTGTTCATTGACATACTTAATGCATAAATAATGCAGGTAGTACAATAGCAATGTACAATGCAAAGAACAAGTTAAAGTTTTCAGAAATGCAAAGAACACTTTTAAATACTGCAGCACTACCAAATCAACACATATTTGCACACATTGAAAGGCATTGGATAAACAAATAAATACAGACATACATTGTAAAAAGAGAGTAACATAGAATAATGGGATACTTTTGGAGGCACTTCATAGTCCTACCTAGGTGTTCTCAGAAGTCAAGTTTGACATGAGAAGGAAAAAAAAGCCCTATGTTTTCCAAAATGGCCTCTCATCATGGGTATGAAAGCTATTTTCACATCTAAATGAGGTTTGATGTGTGCACATTCTATTGATTTTGCACAAAAGTGACAGGGTGCTGAAAGACCCATAAAAATGATTTGCCTATAAAACTTGCATTCATACAAATGCAGGCTCCACCAAGGACCACTGCAAAGTTTGCAGGATGACTAATATGCTTAAAATAAATTACTTAATCAATTCATCTACTGGGAATACTGAGAATAGTTCAACAATTTGCCATAAATATTAAGCCAATATATACTAGTACTCAATTTTTTAAAACAAAAAGTTAACACGAATGAAATGTCTGAAAGATAGCAACTGGTTGTTTAGTGTTCAGAATACTGAATTCTTTAGAAGTGACATGCATGCAGAAATGCCTTAGCACAGAAATGCAGGCATGGTACATAGAGAAATCCATATAGCAGATGGGAGGGACAATTCCATCTTTATAACGTAATTAATTACTTATAAAGTAATGGTAGTGGCCAATCATTAATACTTTGAAAGTGTCTGTTTCATCAAAGTTTATTGGTGAGTGTTTTATCATGCTCCAAGAAGTGATTAAGTAGAATTCAATATGTCTTTTTAGGTCTGGCAGGATTGTCATGTGGTTAAGGATAGATCTGGATGTTCTTCATTGCTTTCCCATTTAGCTGAGGTAAGTCTTTGAACAAATTGCACAGATGTTCAATGTCTGTTTTCCTGCATAAGAAATTGAGCTAATAATAATAATTGCTGACGTTATAGAAGTGCAGTGAGATTACATTAACTAACGTTGGTAAGGCACAGTGGAAAATAATGGCTCACATTGTAATGAATTAGAGACAGTTTGGGGTGTACAAGGACTGTAGGACTTTGCTTTCCATTATTAAATAACCACGTCCTTCACAATCCATGGTATCATAACTAGTTCTTGTAGGACACCCCACACCACGTAAAGAATAAGAAATAGATGTCTGACTGAAAGGCTTATATATGCAGTTGTACATCTAGGTTCATCAGGGAAATCTTGCTGCAATGCTGACCACAGTGGAGGCTAATCATAACACCAGCAAAATAATTTTTGAATGTTAAGCGTGAAAATGTTTCCTACGAATTTGCAAAGCAACTGAACTTTTACCTTAGCACAATGCAATGCCAACAGAAAAAACAGAGGAAGAGAAGTTGTTTTATCTCAAAAATCTGTATGTGATTTTGAAGGTTAACTGTGCATTAGAATGACCAAGGCATGATTATTCCAGACTGTCAATGCACGAAGGCATATTTTCCAGGTATTTGATCAAAGGAATGAGGAATTTTAAGTGAGCTGTTTTGAAGTGTATAGAGTTGGTAAATCTCTGCAATAATTTTTCTGCAGTTAACAACATTGGAAAGTTGCTTGGTATGTTGATATATAGTGCAAGGATATTCTGCACACTTTGAAGTTTACTAATTCCATTAAATTTATTTTTTAATGAAGTACTAATAAGAGTAAGAAATGCCACTGACTCTCAGTAATACCCATGCTATAGTACTTTTGCAGATGTGCACCCCTTAAACTGTGTGTATGGCATAGATACCTTGCATTGAATTGTTTTGTGATGAGCAAGGGAGAAAAGGAAGACAAAAATGCCAGGTCGTCCCTGTCACACATAGAATACCTGTTTCTCTACCTTTGGATAGGTGTAGAGTCAGTTTTACATGTATTTTTGAAAGTTGCATACAAATATTCCAGGCAGTAAAGAAAAATAAAACCTGTTCTATTCTGACACCTCTTTATTTTTCCCTTTTTCCTACCCAGAGCATATGCAAAATATTTTCACAAAAGTGTTTTTAGTATTGCATAGTTACAACTCATTATTTGGACAATATAACAACAATGCAATCGTTATCATCACTATTTTACAAATCAGAGGTCCTGATCCAAAAAGATGTTGTAGTGTATAGGAAAAGGGTGGAAACCATTTCACTTGGAGACACTGAAAAAATATCAGAAGGACCTATGTTGTGAGCTGGGACTGAGCAGAACAGACTTCTAGATCCTGCACTGCTGAAATAATCTTTTTAATTAGAACGGAGAGAGAACGTATCTCGACAACTATAGCACCCAGAGCACTCATCTGGGCTGTGGGAGACTCAGGTGGTTCATGCCTGTGAGCTGGATCACTGTCAGTTTAGAAATCCCAGGGCAAAAGCTCTAATCAGAGTTACAGGAAAGGCAATACAATAAAAGACTCTCTTAACAACTCAGGGGATTCACAAGGGTGTCAATCACATGGGGAAGGTATTTGGATTTGTAGCCAAAAATCATCTGGGTTTGTTGCTTAAAAAAAAAAAAAAAAAAGCACACAGGGAACTCTGATCCCAGTTGCTGGCTACTGGATGTCTACCTTGGTAAGGCTTTTCTATAATCCTTGCCTAAGTACTCTTTGGATTCAACCTGCAGCACCTCCTCCTTCCTTATCAATTTCCAAACCACTGGGAGAGTCTGCCAAGTGAGAAGGAAGAGTTACTTACCCTACCATAATGCTGGGTCTCAGGGCTGTGCTGCCCACGCAAATCCCTTAGCCTGGTTAACTTGATCCCCTTCACTCATAGAGGGGTTTCCTTTTCTCTGAGGGTCCTCTGCAGTGAAGGAGCCAAGCAACAGGGGTGCCCACTCCTCCCCTTACATACTTGGACAGGGAAAACTGGATGGCGGTCTTGCAACTGTTCCTGCAAACCTGCCTGTATGAACCATGCTGTTGAATAAGGAAGGGTCCCAGGTAGAGCACGCCTCTCAAAGCAGCAGAGTTACCATGCTGCCAGATGATCAAACTGCCTTGTCTTTGGAGAAGCCTGTATTGCTTTCATGTAGGAAGAAAAGGGTGTGGAAATGTTGACTATGTCCTATCCCCTTTTCAGGAAGCAAAGCTATCAACCACAACAATGTGTAAAGAACTACCCATCCTTGCAGATGATACCAAGCTGGGTGGGAGTGTCGATCTGCTCGAGGGAAGGAAGGCCCTGCAGAGGGATCTGGATAGGCTGGATCGATGGGCCGAGGCCAACTGTATGAGGTTCAACAAGGCCAAGTGCCGGGTCCTGCACTTTGGTCACAACAACCCCATGCAACGCTACAGGCTTGGGGAAGAGTGGCTGGAGAGCTGCCCGGCAGAAAAGGACCTGGGGGGGCTGGTCGACAGCCGGCTGAACATGAGCCGGCAGTGTGCCCAGGTGGCCAAGAAGGCCAATGGCATCCTGGCTTGTATCAGGAATAGTGTGACCAGCAGGAGTAGGGAAGTGATCGTGCCCCTGTACTCGGCACTGGTGAGGCCGCACCTCGAGTACTGTGTTCAGTTTTGGGCCCCTCAGTACAAGAAGGACACTGAGGTGCTGGAGCGTGTCCAGAGAAGGGCAACGAGGCTGGTGAAGGGTCTAGAAAACAAGTCTTCTGAGGAGCGGCTGAGAGAACTGGGACTGTTTAGTGTGGAGAAGAGGAGGCTGAGGGGAGACCTTATCGCTCTCTACAACTACCTGAAAGGAGGTTGTAGTGAAGCGGGTGTTGGACTCTTCTCCCTAGAAACTAGTGACACGACGAGAGGAAATGGCCTCAAGTTGCATCAGGGGAGGTTTAGATTGGACATCAGGAAGAATTTCTTTACCGAAAGAGTGGTTAGGCATTGGAACAGGCTGCCCAGAGAGGTGGTGGAGTCGTCAACCCTGGAGGCGTTCAAAAAAGGTGTAGACGTGGCACTCCAGGGCCTAGTTTAGGAGTCATGGTGGTGTTAGTTGATGGTTGGACTTGATGATCTTAGAGGTCTTTTCCAACCTTAATGATTCTATGATTCTATGATTCTATGATTGTTCAGTCACAGCATTACTGATTCTCAGTGCCAATGGTTAACTCCTCTAAGTGTAAATCAAGACTTAATGTGAATGAAACCCTGAAATGGTCTCATCAAAGAACCGGGATGAAATGGTCGTATAACGGGTTTAGGGATAGGGCTGATTAAAGCATAGGTACTTTTTGCCTAGCCTACAGTCTAAATTCCTGGCTTCATATGGTTATGTCTCAATCTCAGTTTTCATTTCAAAAGAAATTTCGTCTTTTCACTCCCTGCATTTTTTAAGGAAGGGTTGAAATTCGAGTCAACTATAAGCAATGCAGGGATGCCTGTCTGGGTTTTGAAGCAATCCTAGAAAGAAACTCTATGAGAAGAAAGCTATCTCTTGCAGCTCAGTAGGATTTTACTCTCAGGACTGATTTCTTCTGTAGCCCAGAAAGTAATACCATTGCAGTGAGGAATGACATGGTGTCAGGTGGAGAAAGGAAGAAGACTCTAAATGTCATCATCTAAGGTGTTGAGATAATATGATATGAATCTTTTCGCATCAGAAGAGGACAGAACTGCTTCCACAGTTTCCCAGGGCACAATGGCTGTTTCTGCTCTTAGAAGAGAGAAGATATGCCCATCCTGAGACACACAGTTATTATCACTCTAGATACAGACCAATGCCATGATGCTAGCGTGGGGTTATGGGTTTGAAAAGTATGTGCTAGGGACTCTACAGTTTTATTTAGATGGTTGTCTGAAGCATAGTAGATTGTGCTTCAAAGGCTGTCACTGTGTAAGTAAATGTATAAATCAGTCAGAAGGTCCCCATTGAATTTCTCTTTTAATTTATCCATTTAGTGGCACCGCTGAGATGACCTAGCAGTATATTATTAATCTTCCCAGCCTCTCATACAGTACTCCCAGCCTGGTCTACAGTTAAGAAACTATGAAATTTTTTTTTTTCTCTCTCTCTCCCTTTCTCACATTCAGCTGCCCGCTCTTCTCTCTTCCATCTCAGACTCACCAACCAGCCATCGCAAGGCATGGAGTAGGGGCAGTACATTTGCACTAAAGATTTCATCAGATGGCTCTTACTGGAGAAGGTGGGGTTGACCCTGTGCAACTGGTTCTTCTAGGAAGAAACATCTCTAGCAGTTATTCCTAGAAGCACAATTAACCACATATTGTGTGCAATGGAGAGCAGTATTAACTTACAGCTTCACAAGGAGAGCTAATAGCTTTATGGAACTTTGCTAAGACGTAGGATTTTCTCTAACGGCTCATTTTAAGCATTTGATAAACCTGTGGATGAGTTACGGAAGCTTAAGAATTAAATGGGATTTTACTGTTTAGTAAAGAAGCATTATTCTTCACTGAAGATGTAATGATTAACTCCAGTTTGTGGTTTTGTTTTATATGGCAGGTTGTGACATAACAGTATTGGTCTACAGTTGGCAATGATTTATAAATTGTCATTAAAAATGCTTTCGATCCAATCTTGGCAAACCTTATCTTAGTCAGGAGCTGCAATTTTCCTTATCACTGTTATTATTGGAAGGGAACTTGTTGCCTGTGAAGACTGGAAGACAGGATTTGCTAGATGGAAAAAATTTAATATTTATTTTAAGCTGCTAGGATATGTTCAAGCTGCATAAAGTGAACAGCATTCCCAGTTATCAGACTTCTTAGTCTATAATAACCTGGCAAAACCCTTTGTGGAAAACTCAAAATCTGAGAAGTAATTGATTTTATCAAGTGTCATAATCAGAATGACTGTGAGAAAATACACAAAAAAATAGTAATTTAAAGGGCATATAGCTATTTCTTAACAAAAAGTCTCCCAAGGAGTTTTAGACCCTAAGTTTAGGATGGATAGGGACTAGCTGAACTACAAGCTGTATGAGACCACTCCCTTGCCCTCACACTGCAGGTGATAGCAGTGTGTATCTTTTTGACCTGTGGAGCGATAACCAATTAAAGTAAAAATGATAGCTGCTTCAGTGGCTCAACACTGTTTTGAAATTATGCCCTTTCTTTAACTTCTTTTCTACCCTGAGCTTCAAACTGAAGTCTAAAATTGGAAAGTATCATTTTGGACATGCTTGCTTAGGGGGATGGATGGCAAAATGTTCCTTTGAGTAATTTCCTCGTGGAGGCATAAAGTATAATGTACGTGCTGAAATGATGCTAAGTGACTTGGTGACTCGAAGACCTATCAACTGAGCTGTTGTGTCACAGACAAATAGTTTTATTGTATTGTCTGGGGCCTATACATTTTTAAGGTAAATAAGTAAGACCTATAGCTGAAATAAGATGATGTATATAATTTTTAATTCCTCCCAACCTGCTTTAAAATAATGACTGCAGATATTTTTTCAAGTCCTAACATGTGGCTTCGGAAAGGAAACGGACTACTTTGAAGTCATTTGTAAAGGTGTTGGTTGCTGTGAAAACATTTACTTTCAGATGGTCACTTTGGAATTCCAAAACGGGAAAGAAAAGAAAGGAGAAATCAAATGAATCGCACATGGTTCGAAGCCATCATCATCAGAGAGTCCTGTTTCATCATCTGACATCTGTGGGAAGCTCCTTCTATAAAATAAAAAAAGAAAAGAAGGCACAGAGTGAAGTGAAATGGGCAAACATGCTCCTTTTATTTGCATGCGCACACAGAGAAGCAGCCCGCCTGGCCACATCCATGCCGGGCGAAACACCCTTACTTGCCTGAGAAGTCAGAAACAATTGACAAGCACCCATCAAAACCCAAAGTGGCTCCATCAGCGATCATGTTTCCCGCTGTACGTGTGTGTGCATTGATTGACAGCGCTTCCTCTTCCGCCGAGCGGGACCCCGAGGGTAGCAGCCTGGCAGCTTGTTTTGTCAGCTGTGTCTGGCCGCTGTCAGTCCGGGCAAGGACCCTGCACGCCACGGGGGTCCCGGCCCAGGCCTTGCCCCTCACTGGTGGCCACAGCTGATGCGCCCCTCGGCCCCTGCACCGTGGCAGAGCCCCCCACCTGCCCCCAAATAACATCTCACTGCCATCATTTCAGCCTCCCTTCAGAAGGGAGGAAAGGCAAAGGGGGAGGGGGAGGGCAACAGCAAAGCCTTGGAAATCTGAAATTGCAACTAAAAAGCCTGTCCAGATGAATATGAAGTCTAGGACTTCACGACTGCTTATTTTTTTGAACGCTTGTGTGCTTACCTGCCTTCTTCCTGCTGTATATCGGGGATAATGTCTATAAAGAACAGAAATGAAACCAGTTTGGGTTTTGCACTATCAAATGGAAAGTTGAGACCCAACTAGAAAGTGAACAGAATGGGGGTGGGGTGGGGTGGGGGGTGTTTACAATAATTTTTCTTAATTTTCCATGTAACTGTTAGGACCAAATTCAAAAGACAAGCTTGTCCCCTTGTCTCAAGACCCACAGTGATCTTGCTTTTAAGCATGCTTATCTACTCTTTACAGAAACCTAAAAGAGACAGTTCTTGTGCTAAGAACCCAGGCAAAGTAACTCCAAGCAACAGATACCTTATTCTGGTCTCGTGGCAGACAAATTAAGTCAACATAGACTTTATAGAAAGTGAGATTTCTGTTTTTACAATACCTTATGTCTTACTTCTAAATTTCATACAGAATTTTCAGATTTAAATTTAAATATTTGCACAGCCCTATCTGCAGGCTTAGACACCTTAAGCAATTCCTTCAGCTGCACGGCAGTCTTCCCACTCAGTCCCCAGCGCTGCTTCGTAATGCCCTCCTTCCCCACTCTCCTCTCCAGTTATTCCCCAGCTCTTGTGGAAGTGTTGCCACCTTTAATTGCCCACTGACATACTGTCACTCATTCTCCCCTTCCTATCCCACCAGCATGGCTAAAACTTGCCCGAAAACTTTGGAAGAATACAAAATACATGTACCTATTTTAACTGCATGATTGAACACTAGCTAATTGAGGGAAAGATTTTCTTTCTGAAATAATGCAGCATCCCTCAAAGTACTTTTAGGCCTTTTGACTGTATAAGTAACCTTGTGCACTTCAAGGGTCATTAGATCACGATAGTTTGTAATACAATTATAGTCAGCACTCTGCTCTTATGGGCTGCCTGGTAATTTGCTTGTTAATATATTAGCACAAAGCATTGATCAAGTAGCTAATCCAATCACACGCTTGTTATTGATCTCTTATTGAGCATCCTGCCAGTGATCACTTTTTGCTCAGGCCTGGTCAATAGCAAATGCCAAATAGGCTCTCCCACACCTAATGAGCTTACAAAATAAACCAAACATTTTCCTTTGCCCTGAAGGCTAGGATCAATTGAGAGCTTTCAGAGCAGAATTCAGATGATTTTTTCATCAGCTTTTCCCCTTTCTTTCTGGAAGCATGCAGGTTTGCATTAAGACCTCTATCTAAGACTTTCATTCTAATTTGAGGACATCTGAAAAGCAGCTGCCATGTCTGAAATACTTGAACAGCTGTAAACAATAAATCACGCGGGTGAGGAATTCTGGGCTGCATGTTGGCATGTGGTCTGTCAAGCCAAAAAAATAGAGACATACAAAAGATCAAGAGGTCAGGGGTACCTGAAGTTTACAAAAAAATGAACTTGTCCCATATTTCATCCCAGAGAGCCGTATTCTGGAGGAAGGCCTATGCAGCATTCTTTTACAGGAGGATCATGCCTTCATACACCAGGGTGGGGGGAGGCTTGGGGGTACTGCAATGAATTAGACATGAGCCTTTTTATATTGCTGCTATTGCATTAAGGCAATTCCAGTATCAGCTAATGGAATTTCACACTACAGACACAGATTCTTGCTGATGAAAATCACACCAGAATTATGCAGGAAGAAACAGTATTTCAGTTACATGCATAAGTGCCAAATACTAGTTCTTTAACTTATAACAGTTCCCAGTTGCCTACCATGCAGTATGCAAGTGTGACCATAATGGATTTACAGTTACTCAGGAAAAAAAAGAGGGAGAGAGAAGGGAGGAGAGAGGTTTTTTAGAAGAGGTAACTTTTACTTATCACAAGAATTTTGTAACTTTTATCAGATGTCTTTTCAGCTAAAACAGCTTATTAAGTCTCTGAGGAAAGTTCTTTGGAAAGAACATTTTTCCATTTAGTCAGAGGCCTTACAGCAAAACAATAGTGCTGTAATAGTAGCTTCTGTTAGATCATAAAAAAAGAATGCAAGATCCTTAGATCTTAAATATCCTTGCTTCAGCTATTACTATTAGCACTATTTTATATAGCTAGGTTGCATTTTCACTTTAATCACTTTTATTCCATGATCTTGTTTTGATTATTGTGGTTACTATTTTCCTCATTACCGTACCAGATTTAAATTACAGAGAGACACAATCTGAATATAAACCAGGTACAGATTTAAAATCTTTAAAAGCATTTGTAACATGTAAGCATGCAATTTAAAACCATTCCCAAAATCTGATTACTTGCCTGGGGAAAAAAAGAAAAGTTCAGCTAGAAACATTGGCGATATCTTTTTGGAATTTTTCTTTTGAATTACTCACAATTATGCACTACAGAAATATTTGTTTGGCAGGCTTTTTTGATGTCAAATGAAAATGAGTGCATCTTGTGACTCTGTATTTTGCAAGTTTCCACTATCTATTTCTGTGCGATCCTCTTAATAAGCAGCTGTACAAATCTTTACTGATGAGGCTGGACCTTATGTAAGAGGACTTCCATTTACAAGACAAGACCTTGCTTTTGCCATTAGTAAGTCTTACAGGGTCAGCCTCCACTGACAAATACTTTACCTCTGTGTTTCGCCTCTATATTTCACCCTTTTATTGTCTCCCTGCCTACACTTATTCTCAGGCTTTCTTTCAGAGTGATCCAGACAATTCCTTCAGGATCA
The DNA here is from genome assembly GCA_013389945.1 of Fregata magnificens. Classification (NCBI taxonomy): domain Eukaryota; kingdom Metazoa; phylum Chordata; class Aves; order Suliformes; family Fregatidae; genus Fregata; species Fregata magnificens. The sequence goes on along the minus strand of WAAD01013643.1, from coordinate 30,741 downwards.
AGCTGCATATGTTTCTTGGGATGGTTTAACCCTGACATCATTCCTGAAAAGACTGTAAGAAGACTGAACTGAATATGGGCAACATCCACCTTCAACCTGGACAGGGCTCGCCTTCTCAAACACCTACCTGCAACTTCATGTGTGTGGATGTGGCACTCCTCATATTGTTTAAGGTATTTTTGTTGAAAAAGACACACACCCCAAAAATAGCATCTGAATCTATGGGAGCACCACAGCAGGCCCAGATGATAGTGTAGACCACATGCTCAGGATGTTATTCACTCTGCTAAAGAAAAGACAGATAGGAGCCACCTTACACCATTTGGTTTGGAGGCAAGGGATTGCTCCCTGGGTGGGATGCCCTTGGCTGCACAGGCAGAGCCATCCAGCTGATTTGCATCTTTCTTATGCAGCCTTAAACCAGGAGAAGCTCCACTAAGTCAATGGATTTAGAGCAGCATACATGCTATTTGAGCTCAGACCAAGTGTGTAAGTACTGCTTGGATGAGTCAAGAGTCAAACCAGTAGCCTGCAAAATTGAGGATTTAACTCTTTATGACAAAGTTCCTAAAAGTATCACATTTTCTAATGCAGACAGAAATCGAGTGCTGCAACTCTATCTTCAGCTAAATCATTTAATGATCAGCTGTCTGCATAACCAATTAAGTTTATACAAATACTCTGATTTTGCAAGCAACTAAAAGTAGCTGGCCAAGTTAGGCAGATATGACACTAAATGTGAGCACACATCCTATTGAACTTACAATTTAAGTGAAAAATTGGTCTCTAATGTGTAATTGAACTACTCAGCTTGGTTTGTGGTTTAAATGGTTATTTAAACTTTTTCGGAAATGTAAAATTTTTCTTCTTTTTAAAAGGGTTTTCTAATAGGCACCTCTCAAAGAAAGGAGGCAATGCCTGAATTCTGTATCACATGATGTCCTTGCATTATTGCACCTCTCAAGTCAGTAACTATCTAGGTTTTCAGAACTACATATTTGCTCTTGAGTTAACTCTGGAGGTGTAATCAGGCCCTTCTGACTAATTGCATAAAAGACTCCACGTTCCTTGTACTTATAAGATTTATTGTGTAAAATGCAAAATGTCATCTACAGGGTGGGGGCAAAAATGGGAGGGATTTAATAGTCTGGGGAGAGGAGAGCTTCTAAGTCCTAATTCCACATCTTTCTCAAAATCTAAAAAGAAAGACTTCTTTCTAAGTTCTTTTTCCCCAACACTTTCCTCATCGACCACCAGAATCTCACAATCAACAATTAACCAACTTTTTACACTTTTTGTTAACCACATTTTTCTGCTGTACAGCTCTCCGAAACAAGGATCAAAAAGCGGGAAGTGGCCATCAATATTTTTCACTATGAGATGAAACTCTTGTAGGCATCTGGCAAAAATACTGTGAATTAACCATAAGAGTGTGCTTATGGCAGTAGTAGCTCTCCATCTTTTCCCCCTTACTCAGCCAGTCATGTCCTAAAGAGTTATTGGAACTAGTTATATGAAATCATTGCTAAGGCACTGGGAAAGACAGGTTTCGTTGTTGGCTTCTTTCAAATTATGCTTCATACCCCCATGCTTAGCAGCTTAATTTGGACAGCATTTTATGCTGTTATGACCCCTTCTGTGCCTCTTGGGGGAAGAATTTTTTAGAAGTGTACATTTCATATTGTATCTCTTTACAGAAACGATATAGGCATGAATAACAAACAATAGCCAGTTTCCTGTAACTGGGGAAAGAGACATAAATCAGTTTGGTTTTGTCTTCTTGTGACCTATTGTGAACAGCTGCTTTGTTCTCTAGCTAGGTTTGTACTTGTAGGTACACCTCACTAGGCTATACACTGTATATAATTAGACACTTTAAGTTAGAAAAGATGAAAATCAAATATTAGAAATGTGGCCTTCTACCATAATAGTGTCCAAGAAAGAGACTGAATTGGTAGAAATAAAGATCCAACATCTAAAAGTGATGCTTTTCATACAGATTCACCCAACACACTCCTTTAACAATGCCTATCTGGGACAGGGTTTTCTTGGCTTCCTGACAAATACCTGGCACTACCTTCTTTGAAGCACTGAAAGGTTTCTGATGAAAACGAAAGTTATTCTAAGATAGCTGGAATAAGATTTTAGCATAATATATTTAGCCATATATTTTATCATGACTTGAATTTGCATTGTTCTTGGTTATTTCTTCAGCGTTGATGCAAGCCATTCTGAAGTTCTACAGCAGCAATGAAGTAGCTTATCTCTATGAAAACAAAGGCTAATTGGCTACACATTGCAAGGTGAAGCATTGTGAAACAATGCAGAAAAAAAGAAAAACAGTATGTTAGCATTTTCATGGCAGAATGACACTGATAATGAGACTGGAATGACAAATTTAATTAAATAATATAAATATTATGTTAGAAGCATAAGCATAAGTGGAAATATTTATTTTTCTCATTCACCTATGAAAACTGACAACAATGTTAAGCTTGGTCAAATACAACAAGGCATGCTTGTGTAGCAAGAAGCTATGAAAATGCCCTTTTTCCCCAAACCATTTAGATGAGTGTTTTTCTAAAGCAGTGGATAAGAAAGTAATTCCCTGCTTTGATCTGAGTAGCCACCAACATTCGGTATAAAACGCTGCATGCGATCATTGTCTATTGCTTTGTAGTACTTCAAGAACAAAAAATGACAAAGCCATGCTCAGCTCAGTTCCCTTGTGAAACAAAGGAATTAGATGGACTATCAGAGACATACTCCAGGGGAGGCTGACGTCTCTAGAATATCAAGGAGGTTCAGAGAAACGAGGATTCCAAACACAAAGCCTTCCCTTCGTGTGATCTGATAGAGGTAAAAATTAAAGATGCAGAAATGTTAATATGAAGCACTGTAATGTTGTTTCACATGTGCTACTTTTGAAATGCATATTTGAAAACACTTTCTGTAAGAAAGAACTTCCTAAAAAGAAATCTGTGCTTTACCAGGTAAAAATAGCCATTTAAATAGCTATGAAAATTTCTATCCTTTCAATAACCTTGTGAAAGAAATCAGTAAAATGTGTAGACCTAGTCCCTTCTGTGCTTCTTACCCACAATATTTTAAAAACATTAATGTCCTTTAAAATAATTTTTAAATATTATTTTGTAATTATAGATAATGGTCAGTTTACAGAATAACAGATAGTTTTAAAACTATCGTCCGAACACATTAAATCAGCTACCAGAACTCTCTAATTAATAGTTTTAGCAGACTGAAGGGAATGAGTGGGACACCTACAGAAAGCAGATTAACTAAATGTCACAGAAAAGTAAAAAATGTCCACATTAGACACTCAACTTAGGTTTTAAGACATTGACAAAGACAGGCTTCAGACTTGCTAGACTGGCTTAGGTGTTACTATGGTGCCTAGTCCTAGAAAAACATCTCAAAAAAGCCTGAAGGTATATAAAGCACTTTCACCACCTTCTTAAGAGCTATGACACAGAAGACATCTTAAAAAACTTCTGATGTGCCTTCCTTCACCTGTGTTTCTGGACTTGTGCAGAAGTACTCTGCTCTCAAAATCTAGACCTATATTTGGTATATGGAACTGTGCTGGTTTTGGCTGGGATAAAGTTAGTTTTCTTCATAGTAGCTAGTACAGGGCTATGTTTTGGATTTGTGCTGAAAACAGTGTTGATAATACAAAGATGCTTTCATTACTGCTGAGCAGTGCTTACACAGAGTCGAGGCCACTTCTGCTTCTCTCCCCACCCCACCAGCCAGTAGGCTGGGGGTACACTAGAAGCTGGGAGGGGACACAGCTGGGACAGCTGACCCCAACTGACCAAAGGGATATTCCAAACCATACGACATCACACTCAGCAATAAAAAGCTGGGGGAAGAAGAAGGAAGGGGAGGACGTTCAGAGCGATGGTGTTTTTCTTCCCAAGTAACCTTTATGCATGACGGAGCCCTGCTTTCCTGGAGATGGCTGAACACCCGCCTGCCGATGGGAAGCAGTGCATGAATTCCTTATTTTGCTTTGCTTGTGTGCACAGCTTTTGCTTTCCCTGTTAAACTGTCTTTATCTCAACCCATGAGTTTTCTCGCTCTTACTCTTCTGATTCTCTCCCTCATTCCACTGTGGTGGGGTGAGTGAGCGGCTCTGTGGGGCTTAGTTGCCGGCTGGGGTTAAACCATGACAGGAACTAATTTGAAATTAAGTGGAATTTTTATTTTAGTCAATTGCTCCCTACAGAAACAGTGTTCAGAGCGCAAGCCAGGACTAAGACATCTTCTGGCCAATCTGAATATCCTAGCCATCACACCACCAACAGTTACAGGTCATGTCCCTCCTGGCTTGTTCCTCTTCTAACTCCATGACTGATGCACTCCGTAGTGGCCAGTGTCAATCCGATGAGAGGAAAATGCCTCTGAAACACTGTCTGGATTGAGTGCAGTACATACTTGGCAAGTGGAGGATGTAAGAAATTTTTATGTTCTCAGGCTATGAAGGGAACTGACCCTCAGTTTCTGCCTTCCTAGGCAGTTGCTCAAACCGCTACATCATTATACAAAAACAGATCCACACTTTAACCCTCTCCTTTTCCCCTTCAGCAATGTTCCCTTTGTTGTTAGTCTTTTGTAATCAAAATGGGGTTTGTGCTCTCTCTGCTAGGCTCAGTGTTACGAGTGTAGAGTCTGGTGTTTCTCAGGGCTAAGGTGTTCACTTGTTTCTCTGCTTTCCAGCTGGATCATGATGAAATTGAGGGGGAGTTTAGTCACCCAGTTGTTCAAGTCAAAGCATTCATGCATATGTACAAGATATGAACTTAAAACATCTAGCAAAATTTCAAGGCCACCAGCAAGATGTCTACAAAGCTGTAGGTGCCTCTAGAGCTATATAATGCTGAGGATAATCTCTCTAAATCACTTCAATGGTTTAGGTGCCAGTGTTACACAAAAGCCCCAATCTAAGTTGATTTTACAATTTTTATCTCACTTTTAAGTGTGCTTAAAGCCTAATCTGCAGGTTTTTATTTTGGATCAAAAGATATCATCTTTTTTTAATGTTGAAAAATAACTTATTCTATAACTAATTCTATTCTCATCAGTCGAGTAAGCCTTGAAGGAAGCTGACACCTGACATCCATTAAAAGCATGAATGGCTGGCTCTACCCAAAAGGTTTTGTTCACTCTTAATCACATGACCTCCCACAAAAGTCAATGGGAGCAACCCAGCCAAAACTTTAGAATTCATTCGGTACCGAACTTTAATATCTGGGGGTGTTTATTTGAATTAAAAAAAAAAAAAAAAGAAGAGGGAAACAAGCGTGGCTCTTTAATGTGGTCTCAAACTTTCCCATAAACTCTTAAAAAACATTCCCTTATTTCTACTCATAGATTCATCTGATGTAAGAACCATTAGATTATTGCAATAGCAAGGGCTAAGTACATTTCAAGTTGTTGCTTCTCTTTAAATGAAATGTATAAACATGTACATCTTCTTGAAGACCTTGAGTTCCAACTTGGAAGGTGTCAGACTTAGATTGTAGTAAAGCATTAAAAAGCTATCTGAAAAATTAATTTCAAAATTATAAGTCTGCACGTTCCTTGCCCATAATATAGATCTACTATATAGTAGTTTTAAAGTGTGTATTTTCTAAATTAAACCCATTTGTGATTACATACACAAGGGAGACTGTAATCACACACTAATGCACAAATTTATACCTCTATGTGATTGAGATTAATAACAACTCAAGAATTAGAAGGAACATCAGAAAGGCCCTGTCAGTCATTGGCACAGGAGAGCTGTTATGCTTCTTTGGATGTCTACTTATTATTCTAAAATTAGGATACAAATACAGAAGCTAGCCAACCGAGGTACCAGCAGACATTTAACTGCAGTGCCATACAGCTGTCTGTGGATCTAATATCACCACATTTCCTATGTCTCACTTCATGGTCATCTTATGCAGTGCAGTCCCATGGGTTTTCTTCCTCTTAAATATGTCCACACTTGTGCTGCCTTGGAAGCATATGCAGTATATCATATAAATCACAGTTACAGTAAAAAATAGACCTCCCTCCTCCCAACATAGCAAGAAAATAACAACTCCTGCCAAAAAAAAGAGGCGGGAGGGAATCCCCAAACAGTCTCTTTGGTCATTAGCCTTACTTAAGAATGACTAATCAGAAAACCCAGAGACTTTGAACCATGTCCATTTTACTTACTGAACCAAGCAGAAATGGAAATTCGAGTCAAACCTTTCACTGAAACAGCCTTGCACCAAAATTCCCTGTCGATATCTACCAACATGGCATCATTTGAAGAAAAATCTGACAGGACCTAGAAATACAGGGAGCAAAATGCATATTTTCCAAAATAAATTCATGGTTGATATAGGCTACAAATCACAACTCTAATGTGCTCACTGAAAGAAGTTCCATTTCGTGAATTCTCACCACAGTCTGCACCACTCAAATGTCTTGTCATCCATGAAGCATAAACCCCAGAAATGCACATTAGTGTAGGCTTGTCTCATAGGGTTCTCTGTAGGAAGATTAATATCTAATATTTTAAAATATGTCTTGGCAAGAACAGATGTGCATTAAGATTCCGGCAACATTTTCTGAATATGGCTCCAGGCGGCAGAAAAGCAGGAGAACTCCTTCTGCACACTGATATGTTAGCAGTTCCACAGATAGCATCCACAGTACTGATTGCCTTTGACACATTCACAGTGAATCTATTATTTAAGAAGGAGATATTCTTCAGTGAATCCCTGCAATAAGCAATAACAAATACTGCATGTTCTTGGTTTCCTGCTGGAGTGGTAATGGGCAGAAACTCAGAGCATTATTGTTGCCATATGTCTCGACAGTCATATAGATTTAATTGGTTGTCATGAAAATCTGACAAGAGGGAAGCCAGTTCATAGCTGGGTATGGGCCAGAAAGTACTGGTGAATGGACTACTTAGATCTCTCAAGAGCCTCTTTGTCTTCTACCAGTGTCATTGAACTCATTGTCTTGTCCGGAGTCTAGAAACAATCCATTTTATGGATGGAAATGCAGGCCATTTACTTTTGGATCCAATTTGTCTTACAGAACTGCAGAAAATCTTATACTGTGCGGAAACTATCTGTATTAAAATATAAATTCCCTGAAACAGAAAATGTTTTCACTGAGGGCAGCAGATGGACTGCCTCATCATTTGTCTCCATATCACCCATCCGTAAATCTGTGCTGTATTTAAACTGCTTCAGTCTTTCCTTAACATCAAAAGGCAACCACATGCAAGAACATCCATATTACATAACAGAATATTTAGCACTTGCATGAGAACTGTCATACAAGAAGCTTAATGCACTCTTACATATCTGTGGTTTACTGCAGGATAGCGTTGCTACTCACATTTTATGGAAAGGGAAGGAAAACAGAGATGCTAGAGAAATTATGTGACTTGGCTATGGAGTGAGGTAAAACCAGGAGTGGAGCGTGGGGGCTCTGCTTTTGGGCTATGGGCCTTACTAGCAGACCTGTCCTCTTACTTTTTTCCTGCCACCCCAACTCTGGAGTGGTATGAAAACATTCACTCTGTTTGGAAGAAGAAAACAAATCTACAGTTACCTTCCCTCCATGTTGAAAATACAACAGCCAAGAGATACTCTTGTTTCTGTGTGTTCATTCTATAGCATGTATTTCATATCACTTAGGTTCATCCATGAGGAAGTTAGGTGCCCAGTCTGTGTGAATCACCTGGGCTGCCTCTGTGTTCAGTGTCTTCTCTGGCAGCTCTTTCCACTGTAGGATAAACACGTCTAATAAGCAGAGAGAATCATCCTTATGCATTGAGAAGAACATATAAGTGTCACCTAAGAAAGGATTTTGAACAATTTTGAAGCAGTCTGGTGTATCAGCTTAATGTACTGCAGCTTTAGGAATGTTTTCAGATGCATCAGAACTGCTGTAGATTCAATGCAGATTTGTTTTAGTGAAAATACTTTAAAGGTTCAGTAGGTAATATTATATTCAATATATTACATTAGTCTATGAAAAGGAGAGACATGAACTTAAAGACAAAGTTCAGCTTAGTTTTTTATTATCAAAAGTTCCTAGTAGTTGTTACTTATTTTGAAACTGAACTAAAAATGAATGTAACAGTGATGTAACAATGCTACACTACACAGTATGCTGGGTTTTTTTTCCCCCAGTAAAATATTCACCAGGCTATATCCATCAGGGCTGACTATCCGAAATATTTACTGTCTTTTTTTGGCTCAAGGGTCTATCAGTGTAGGTAATTTGTAAATTTAGACATTTATGCCCATAAAATTGTACTATGCAATAAACAGATTTGACAAGCTCATCTGAAAAAAATCAAATTAAATTCTCAATTTTCATGCCCCAGTAAACGGTCAGCTAGTTATGAATGAATTTAAATATATAAATTAGCATCAACCTCCTCCTGAGAGATGATTACTGAAAACAGCATACCACCATGGCAAGAATTGTACAGCAGAGGAACATTTCCATGCAGCAATTAAGTTGATACCCATTAGCTAAGGACAATGTATCCAAGCCATGAAATTGATTGAACAGAGTCTGCACAGTAACTGACTCTTATTTCAAAATACTCAAGTGAACAATCATCTGTCCAAATACAACATTATTAAACTGAAGAGACCGTAGCTGATTTTGGCTACTATGGCATAAACCTTGAGAAGAATCCATGCTACTAATAAATTTAGTCATTTTTTACTACTAAACTTGAGATTGACTGACCCTAAGGAGGGTATTTGATGTGATAGGAAAAGTAAACCAGTTAGATCACACTCTCTGGTGAATTACACCTGTGCAATCCTACTTGTTTCTGTTGGTTTATTTCAGATGAAAGATGGTGCAAGGCTGAGTGTTGAACATTTGTATGTTAAACATCTGATGGGTTTTAAATTCTTAAGAGCTTACCAAGCTCTAACACAAAAATCAGTTGCATTAAAGCAATACTAAGCAGTTTATTGAAGACCCTGTTTTTCCCTTGTGAAAGGCTTATCTGAAATTTTTTGAGATGGTGGCAACAAATTATTTGAAAAAAAGGCTTTTCCATGAATCCAGAGAAAGAACTTCAGATCCCAGCTATGTTATCCAATAATAGAGGTAGTGCATATATCTTTTGCTGGCCTATGTAGAAAGAGAAATATCTTTAAATTTGTTAAAGCTAATGGAAAATTTGAGATATTCAAGCAGGAAAAATCTAAGGTGTTGTTTCACCTTGAAGATATGGAGCGAAATGCTGTGTTTGGACACACTAATCCAGAGCAGCTCCAAAGAAGCAGATAAAGTTGTTTACTTTCAACCAAATGCATGACAGCAGATTTTGGCCTTTCCTCTTCTAACCTTACATCTCTATACGTGTTAACTTGTTCATATGCACTCAAGCATACTTTTCTGATTTTTCTGCTATTAGATTAAACACATGAAGTTGAGGACCTATATGGACTTTAGGAATTCAAGTCCATTATTAAATAACAGTGAGATGATCAAAACCAGTAAATAGCTGCTTCCTAATACACCACACGCCTAAAGTACCTGTGTTTTCCCTTTAAAAATTGGAACTGGTCAGAATTTTTCTTTTGAAACCCAGTAAGCATTTCAACATCCCCAAGGCACTTTGGGGATTTCGGCTCATTTAGCCCACAGGTGTCACAACAGGCTGATTCAAACCTGTCTGCACCCAGTGCTTAGTGCTAGGGGGTAGTGCAAGAATATGGTCCCAAACTTAGTGGGAGCTAGGAGACCTTGCAGGAGACCACTGGCTACAACACGTCCAAGGCAGTGGCTGCCAGTGCCTGCTAACTTCAGGAATAAAGATTACGGTCAGCTATTCCCGGACTCAGAAGCTCTCTCAGTTCCTGCTGAGTTCCTCCAAGCCCTGTGATGTCCCATGCAAGGCAGGAGCTGTCCCATTAGAGAATTTCCTGTGTTTTTCCCTGTATGACTCAGTTCCTTATCAGTTATGCCCACTGCTGAGCTGAAGGCCTATAAAGTTGGGAGCCGGCTAGTTGCAGTGAAAGCTCTTCCATATTAAAAAAAGCTGACTCAAACAATGTGTTTCATGAACCCAGCTGGAAGATGAACCAAAGCTAATTATTGAACCAGCTATGACCAAATAAAACATTACTTTTTCACATATCACCACATTTGTTTTGCTGCTTGTACTTTATCCTTTCGATAAACAGAGGCAAGTCATATGACCAGAAAAAAAAAAAAGCATTATCAATTAGAGTAGCCTTACAGAGAACAGCAATTAACCTTCTGCAGAACTTAATCTCCTCCAGTGGAATGACGTCTCAGTTATGTTCTCTCTACTTGTCCTTCTCAGCAATGCTGCTTTGTGCTGACCAGGCTGATGGTATTGCTCATCTGCATTGCTTTTTGCATTGCTGTTCTGCAAAATGAAATCAGAAATTTTGTTCAGTCAAAGCATTATATGAATATTTAAATTGTTAATGTATTTTGACTCTTTTAGGTTTTACTCCTGTCCCTACATTTTCCTTTACTTTGCTACTTTAAAAAGGGATAAATCATGCCAGCAATCAAATAAAACCCCCAAAAGTCATATTTTGTCATAATTGTTGAGGCAAATCCAAAAGGACACAATAAATAACTTCTGTTTTGTCTGGATTGGTTTCAAACCAGACTTTTTAAAAGGGAAAAAAGTCACTGAAAAATGTCAAGTGCCTTTACAATTTACCAGGGCTCATGGTTTGATTTTGATTAATGCTCAACTTAACAATTCCACCAGCATTTGAAATCAGTTCACCAGCATTAAATCTTACAAAAGTAGGTAAGTGCTACATCCAGCTCCAGAGTGCATATAGTAATTAATAGTTCATAGCAAGAAAGCACACCACTCTAAGAGAAGCAGCTAAGCAGGGTATCATCACTCTATAACAGAAACAGCCACAATTATCACTCTTCTTAGTCTCATACCAATGCAGTTATACTGCCAGCAGCCACACAGGTTAGAGCGCTAGGGAAAAGAAAAGTTTTGGAAAGTGGTCCATAGGCAGAAGACCACAGTTGCTCTCCAAAGATTTCACTGTTTCTCTGCCTAGAGGTCATCAGGGTGAGCCACAGCAGGGCAAGGCAGAAGCCTCCACGGGCTTGCTTACCCACATAACCAGGAGTCCAGAGTACACAGCCTCCGTCCTCCATTTTACAGGTAGCATGCAGTCTGGAAGCTTCACTTCAATAGAAGAAGAGCTACATCTGACTAAAAGCCATGAACAGGTCACTCCTGCTTTATATAGTATAACCATTTGGAGAATTTAATTTGGAAAAATACAATTACCTGCATGGCTCAATGGTCAGCATCATTAGGTTAACACAGAAAGTGCTACAGGCTCTTTAGTTAGCATCAGTGGTTAGTTCTTTATTTCAGCTGGAAGATGGCACCTCCAACAGTAAAGGGCCCACTAACTTCATGATGAACCATTGATTCAGTGAGATTCAAAACTTAAATGCCGCCTACCAGAACCACTTCCTGCTCCTCCTACATCCTTCCCTTGGGTCCAGCATCCAGGCATTGATCCTGTTTACTGCTGATTTGGAATCAAATTCAAGAGCTGTAAAATACAGCAGTTCAGAGAGATAGCCTTAAAAAAGCCTTTAGAATTATGTTAAAGAAAGTAACATTTGTTTGATTGGGTTTGTTTTTCAAAATTCAAGTAGTTCTTTCTTCTACATATGGCAAATACATACTTGAAATCCTTCCACAGTTAAGAAGTTATATTTCTGACACACAAAAAGGATTCCTATTTTAAGTCTTTGTTAGAATGTTAGTCTGCAGGTACACTAAAGGTTAGATGTCTTGTCTACATTAGTCAAATTCAGAGGTAATTAGCAAATGTCTCAAATGACTCAGTCATGTAAGTAACGGGCAACACTGGACAAAGAAAATAGGAGTTGTGCTTGTCAGCATGGGGGATTTCACTGCAGGAGAGTTGCTGTGGCTTTCATTATTTCAACGGTCAATGGATGTTGCTATAGAAACTACTTAGTTAGCAAGCCATGTAAACAAAAGAAATATGATAAAAACAAAACTAAAACAATGAAAGGATAAAAACCCAAGGATCTCATATCTGTCCAACAACTTAAATTCATTCGTTGGTTTTATCTTTCAATCATAACACCAATGGACGAGATTCCTAGTAACAATATCACCTATTCACATAGCACTTTTATATAAGTCCCATCATGTATTATAGCACATAATAATCAAAGTCAGCATCAAACCAAAACCCTTTCAATATCAATTTAAAAATGAAACAATATTGAGTTATTCAAATATGTAAAAATAGTATTTGGTTTCATAAAAATATACTAGCTCTCCATAAATACTAATGAGTAATTATTAATATCTCTTGCATAATGTACTTTCTTTGCTTAGAGGAAAAATAACATTTTAATATTTAAACTAGCTTTTATATGTGCCAGAAAGTACTTGCAAATACAGTTACCTGCCTGAAGTATCCAGGCATTGGTGATCACCTGTGTAAGAGGTTGGCTTGTCACATAGCATGTCACACAGTTTATGTTGATTTGAATATTTGCACTTAATGAATGAAGCATGAGAATCTTCTTCCAGTTTGGATAATTAAGTAAGTAGCCAATCTGAGATTTTAAGACAAGTGGGATTAAAGAGGCTTCAAGATCTTATCATTCTAAAAAGAAGGATGTATATGATAGGTGATCATATAGAATTCGGAGCTTGTACAGAATCCATAGGCTATGTTCTGTAAATATATTTTTGTCAATTTTTCTATAACCACATTTTCCTCTGAACTTATTGCTCTTGTGTACCCTTTCAGCAACAAGACAACATGATTTTTTCCTTTTAGACGTGAATGCCATAAATATATACAGAAAAAGAGGTACACCCCAGAACCTGCAAATCCTATTTGCTTTCCTAGTCTTGGGGTCAGGGTTGAATTGCAGAGCCCTGAGCTTTTCATTCCAACTGCTGGCTGGCTGGAGGATTTTTTGATAGAGGATTCCACAGCATTAATCACCAAAAGAGATGTATTAAATAGGCAAAAGCCAAGAGAATGAGAAAATCATTCATATCAAGATGAGAACTGTGTCAAGTAACCAAAAACAACACAAACATTAGTGTCTTCAGACAAAGAAAAGCAACTTGAGGAACATAGCGAAACCACACAACATTTGCCCTCTATTCAACTGCAGCTTGTTCATCTAGTCATCACAAATAAACCTTTCATTATCACATTGCTTTCCAGGTCTATGGAGAAAAACATGCCAAGATATAGAAATGATTGCTTGCATTTCCACTGAAAGCCTTGGTGCTTTTAATTCCAAAGTCTCTTGAGAAATGTTGATAAGCTCTTGCCACTAGGTCACATTAGAAAAGAGAACAAAGTGTTTCATAAATGTTTGCACAAGCACTACAGAAAAATATGCAAGGATTATTAAACTGAAAGAGAGCATTCAAAAAACTATTTTTTTAATAGACAAAGCAAAAAACAAGAAATAACAATTTAAATAGGACACTTCTGGTTTGCACTGGTCCATGATTTGGTCAGTTTGGTCATTTTAGCTGGACTATTAAAAGTAATTCTCAGAAAAGACACTGAGTCTTCAAGGGTCTCATTCCCTTATCATCCCAGAGGGCTGAGATTAATGTCTACTATGGGACTGTGCCAGGAACATGGTCTTTTCTTGTTAACGCTGCTCCTGGAAAAAAGAGAACTATTGTAAACCTCTTAACGCACTTTCCTCTTGCCGTGTCTCTCAATCCTGTCACACAATTTGAAAGGATATTAGAACAGACAGAGAGTGCAGAGTTGAAATCAAGCATAAGTCCTTATTCCATGAAAGCTTTGCATATCACAGGGTCTGTGTTATGAAATGGTCAACCGTTTGCCCCTGAGTCCTCATCTATTACATCCACATAAAAAAGACCATCTTGCAGCTGGAGCTGTGCAAACTGTTGGATGCTGCCTCAATCTGGCAGGAGGGAGGAGGTTCACTGCCCAAGCCTGCTAGCTCAATATACCCCGGGGGACCCAAGCTGACCAAGGCAACCGAAGGACAGACATAAAACCAGTTTGTTTCTTTGCAGAAGAAAACATCTGAGGCTGTTATTGGTGTGTCTAACCTTTGGATTAGGGGTGTCTCAGGTAGAGAGAGCTTAGCGCTATACCAGTGATTAGGGCAGAGCATACTACTGTGGCTGGCGATGAAGATCACTTGCCAAGACAGAAATTCCTTGGGGAGAGAGTGGCTTTGACAGGATTTCTGTAAAAGGAAATTATCTGTATGAGGTTTAAGCACCTTTGCTTGGTGTTAAAACTGTCAACACTTTATTAAGTATATTAATTTCATCAGAAAATAATTTGAATAATTGACTGAAATCTACTAATACAAAATTGGCCTGCTGCAAAACCACAAAGCACACTACCACTGTCTAGCAAAGAAGAAACATTCAGCAGCTGTACAACATTTGTTCGTGGAAAACTCCCTGAGATTGGAAAGCAGTAATTAATTTTTCTCATCACCTCAGGAAGGTAACTCCGTGTCTTTTTTATGGATAAACAACCTAAGGCGCAAAGGTCTGGATCCATCCTACTCAGTTCACATCCTGCAGTGAGGAACCTCACCCAGGTTTGCAGTGTAGCCACTAGAGGAACAGGATCATCCTGGGGAGAGCTAGCACACTTCACGTCTAGATCAGGTACGGACAATCTGATGAAACAGCTTAATTCAGTAGCCCAAAGCCATGCACAAAGTTGATGACAAACCTCAGAGCAGAACACCATCCTTAACTGTTTTGGTGGTGGTGTCAGTCAGCCATGAGGACAAGTGGGTTCTAAGTGTAGGACAATCAATAGTGAACAGGGAAAAAAATAAAGAAGGGAGGCTAATTTTATGTGACTACATTGACTACCTCTGACCCAGTAAACTTACCCAGGGCCAGGCTTTTCCATATTGTCCTCCTTGGCACAGCTTTAGTCAGTACCCTAGAGGTCCAAGCACTGCCCTGGCACATTCAGGACAGGACACAAGCTGTGGTCTGTTCCCAATAGGCTTAACAGGGATTGGTGGGCAGGGGAGTGTAGATGAGGTTAGCTTTATGGACATAACTGTCCTGTGCTACTTGCTGTTGGGGCCAGGGATTAGTCCTGGCCACGTCTGACCTCCAGGTAAAGTTGTAGTCATTATGTTTGTCACTATTTCAAAGACAACATCTCAAGCCATGTTAATGTATTTTCAGCTTTGCTGTGTTTGGGGGAATGTGAGATATCAGAAAAAAATTGTGCTAGATTAAATAGCTATCCAATCTCAGAAAGTATTCCTCTGGAAGCTTAATATGTTTTATTTATCAAAGGAAAGCTTAAGAAATGGCCTAACTATAACCTGCATATTCACAATGTTTCAGAATTTCAATAATTCTGGTGACTTTTCTAAAATTTCTGCAGTTTTTCTGTTTGCTTTTTGTACAGTGCATTATACAACTTCAAACAATGTTGCCTGTTGTGCTCTCTTCTAACCCCAGGCTGATATTCCTCATTCATACCTAGCTGATTCGTTACATTGGCTCTGGATTCTTTCCCATGTCACCTAATTCCAGATCAATGCCACCCATCTGGTATGCATGACGTACTTTGTAGTCCTACATTAGCAGGACTAATTGGAGAAAAACTGATGGACTGTCTTTTCCATCTGAATATGCACTTCTATCAGAATCATAAAGGTTTTCCTGGAGTTACATTCTGGAAGAAAGATGTTAGAGGCAATGCTGAGATTTACAGTTTGAGAGCAAGATACTTGCTTTTCTGATTGGGAGGGGTTTTTTGAGTTTAAAAAGCAACTAATATTAAAATGAGATATTAAATTAAAGTAAATATAGTCAAATAAATATTTTTAAATTTTCTTTTCTTTAATGCAGAATCTATAAGTTCATAGTTCATAGTATAAGTTCATGAAGGCAAATTCTGTGATCTTAGTTTGTTCCACACTCCATGCAAAGGAAGTTCATTGCCAGGCAATCTTTTCCTCATAGTCCTATTGTCATTCAATTTTTTTTATCGTCATAATAATTTCCTAAGCAATGATTTTATACTTTCTTCTAGATCACAACAGAAAATGGGTATATATCATTCATGAACAGGACCTGGCAGGACCTAAGTAAACTTTTTGTCCCTTTTTGGATGTAGACTTTCCATCTGAAATTAGTGTTTGCAGACCAGTTTAATTTCTTTCATATGGGCTCCATGATATTTTTTATTAAACTATTTTTAACCAGAACATAATGTGGTACTGAGCCTTTACATTGTATATGATGTCAATACAGTTAACTTCATCAGCTGGCATTGATTATGTAAATGTGTTTTAATTTGTTATTTGACTATGCATGATATGAGCTTTTCCACGGCTTCGATCAGAAGACTAGCCAGCTTGAACACTCAACATACACTGTTTATCGTTTTTCATATCAGGACAGTCAAGCAAGAATAGTGACCGAGAAATACATGAGCTAACTTTGATGTATGGTGGATGTAGGTTTTCCAGTCCTGTTGATTCTAATTGTCTTATTATACAAGATTTGGTTTAACATTCTTGTGAGTTGATGGTTGCTTTTGCACTGTATTTGATGGCTTCATTTAATGGCTCCATTTAATGGCTTCAAGTTGCGTCAGGGGAGGTTTAGATTGGACATTAGGAAGAATTTCTTTACTGAAAGAGTGGTTAGGCATTGGAACAGGCTGCCCAGAGAGGTGGTGGAGTCGTCAACCCTGGAGGCGTTCAAAAAAGGTGTAGACGTGGCACTCCAGAGCCTAGTTTAGGAGTCATGGTGGTGTTAGTTGATGGTTGGACTTGATGATCTTAGAGATCTTTTCCAACCTTAATGATTCTATGATTCTATGATTCTATGATAGCTGTTCGACCCTTATCTCTTACTGGAACTATATGAACAGTAGGATTTTCTCTTTTTTCTCTTATTTTGTAAGCATTAATTCTTAAATATCTGATAGCTTCCCTTGTCTATTATCAGTCACTGATGACATTTACTTTGATGAAACATTCATATATCTATATATGCATGAACACATGTTTCTATGGCTTGTCTACATATACATTATGCATGATATTCCCGTGTCTTTTTCTGACTGGGATGACTTTCTAATCACAGACTATATTTTGGTTTGTTTCGGTTTGGTTTGCTACTCATTCCTCCAGAAAGCACTGTTCAACAATTCTCAGCTAACAAGTTTAAGCCAGTCCTGCTGTAATGGATATGTAAAGCAAAATACTGAAAACATTTGTGAGAGCAGAGAGTTAGGATTTTTCAGACCATCAGTTTCAAGTGCTTAGCTTGCAACACCTGGGGCTTAAATTTCAGTGGTACTTATTGCTGGCAATTTACAGCGACTTCAAGAGCAGTAGTAGTGTTGCACTTTTTTTCCCTTACTAAATATTAACACATTCACACATAAGAAACCACAAGGGTAATCTAATATGTTGTATATTTATCAAATATTAAGCATTCATTGTTTGGATTTTAAGAAATGAAACCACAGAAGTATGTTTAACTTATTTCTGCTTCTAGCAAGGCAGGTTCAAAATAATGCAGAGTAATGTTTAGTTTACTAGTGGTTTAGTAACACTGTGCCATGTTTCCTAGATGAAAAATAGGATGTTAACAGAATGAACAAATCTTAAAGGGCAAAAATCTTTTCAGACATTACCCACTTAAACAGTTGCCATTAGAGGAAGCTGTATTAAGCAAAGATGTTAAGTGTCTGCAGGAGCTGCTGTGCAAAAGCATCAGGCTATTCAGCTCTTTCCAACGCTCAGAGCCTGAACCCTACATGCCAGTCAGACTGAACATCCCCTGTGAAAGGGACATTTGCATGGAGTTCTGACTCCATCAATACATTACACACTCAGATCTTATTATTTTAACAAGGCTCCTCACTGTGCCAGTTCCAAATGGGCATTAAGGATGAACACCAGAGTAAACAGTGCGGGCAATGAACTTCATCACCGCAAACACCTGATGACTACTTTCACCAGCCCTTTCTTTTCTCTTTCTCTTGCAGGCTGCCCATTATTTTGGTCCTCCTGGCAGCAATTAGCTGTCATCAGGCTCTCTCTCTCAGCCACCCTTTCTGCTAGAGACTAATCCCCCTCAACACAGTCCATTCTTCTGTCTGTTGCCATCCTTTGTTGGTTACACTATGTGCACAAATTAACTAGGGCTCGATTTAAGGGTTGACTCAGCTGGTTCATAGCACAAATGAGTGCAGCTGTTTTTCTACATAAGGTTTTCAGCTTCTTTTTTTGGTTTTTTTTTTTTCCTCTTGGTTTAGAAATATACTCTGTGTGTATGTGTGTGTGCAAATTAAACATGAGATTTTTGGCAGATGCAATTGGCTAAGGAAGTTGACAACATGGATCTGTTTAGCCCATCTGCCTCTGAGAATCCAACTCAATTTCTTGCAGAGCTATAGGGTTAGGACTACTGAGTTTCCAGTGTCAAAGGGTGGCTTCTCTACCTCAGACATGCTGGCATTCTGATCCTGGGAGGTCCCCTGCCCCCAAAAAACAGAAACATCTGGAATCACATGGGCAGCTTGTCTGCTGAGTTCAGCAACAGGGATCCCTGTAGCTACAGCTCCACCCCACTGTTAGGGGACCTAGAAGGCACTTAACAATTACTGACTTTACTATAGGATTACAAGTGCATTTGATATCATATGTATAGTACGATCCTTCAGATTTTACACAAAAATATTCTTGGGGTATAGTTCATACTGGAATACATCCTCAGAGAGATAAGCATCATGATGTTTTAATTTAATTTAGTAAACATCCCTGAAATAAAAGGATATTTTACTTAAGTAACCATGTTATGTTTATATCATCTTACATATGCTGGAATTTTAAAATTCTGGGTCATGATTCAACACCAGAGCAATAAAGCACCTCAAGTGAGGCTCCTGGAGGGTGTGGAAGATAACTTCCTGACACAGCTGGTGAGTGAGCCAACTAGGGAATGCGCCCCACTGGACCTGTTTTGTGAACAAAGAAGGACTTGTGGGTGATGTGGTGGCTGGAAGACATCTTGGGCATAGTGATCACAAAATGATAAGAGTTTTTGATTCTCGGAGAAGTAAGGAGGGTGGTCAGCAGAACTGCTACCTTGGACTTCCGGAGGGCAGACTTTGGCCTGTTTAGGAGACTGGTTGACAGAGTCCCTTGGGAGGCTGTCCTGAAGGGCAAAGGAGTCCAGGAAGGCTGGACATTCTTCAAGCAGGAGATCTTCAAGGCACAGGACCAGGCCATCCCCATGTGCCAAAAGGTGAGCCAGTGGAGAAGAAAACCAGCATGGCTGAACAGAGAGCTTTGGTTGGAACTCAGGAAAAAAAGAGAGTTTACAACCTTTGGAAGAAGGGGCAGGCAACTCAGGAGGACTACGAGGATGTCGTTAGGTTATGCAGGGAGAAAATTAGAAGGGCCAAAGCCCAACTAGAACTTAATCTGGCTACTGTCGTAAAGCACAATAAAAAATGTTTCTATAAATACATTAGCAACAAAAGGAGGGCTAAGGAGAATCTCCACCTTTTATTGGATGCAGGGGGAAACATAGTGACAAAGGATGAGGAAAAGGCTGAGGTACTTAATGCCTTCTTTGCCTCAGTCTTTAATAGTAAGACCAGTTGTTCTTGGGGTACCCAGCTCCCTGAGCTGGAAGACAGGGAGGGGAGCAGAATGAAGCCCCCATAATCCAAGGGGAAATGGTTAGCGACCTGCTACACCACTTAGACACACATAAGTCTATGGGGCCAGATGCGATCCACCCAAGGGTAACTGAGGGAGCTGGCGGAAGTGCTCACCAAGCCACTTTCCATCATTTATCAGCAAGGGGGAGGTCCCAGTTGGCTGCAACTTAGCAAATGTGACACCCATCTACAGAAGATCCTACAAGAAGGAATCATAGAATCATAGAATCATAGAATCATTAAGGTTGGAAAAGACGTCTAAGATCATCAAGTCCAGCCGTCAACTAACACCACCATGAGTCCTAAACCAGGCCCTGGAGTGCCACGTCTATACCTTTTTTGAACGCCTCCAGGGTTGATGACTCCACCACCTCTCTGGGCAGCCTGTTCCAATGCCTAACCACTCTTTCGGTAAAGAAATTTTTCCTGATGTCCAATCTAAACCTCCCCTGATGCAACTTGAGGCCATTCCCTCTCGTCCTATCACTAGTTTCTAGGGAGAAGAGTCCAACACCCGCTTCACTACAACCTCCTCTCAGGTAGTTGTAGAGAGTGATAAGGTCTCGCCTCAGCCTCCTTCTCTCCAGACTAAACAGCCCCAGTTCCCTCAGCTGCTCCTCATAAGACTTGTGTTCTAGACCCTTCACCAGCTTTGTTGCCCTTCTCTGGACACGCTCCAGCACCTCAGTGTCCTTCTTGTAGTGAGGG
>WAAD01013642.1:158903-203557 GCA_013389945.1 Fregata magnificens | reverse complement strand
ATCATTTATCCCAAAGAATCATTGCTACAGCTTTGGTGTACCATTTTCTAAAGAGCATAAATTTGGTCAAGTTGCTATCTTACAAGTCACTGCTAAATATTAAGCAGACAGATTTCATTCATGGGAGCTGACAACCTATTTTCCCTGATCATCAAATAAGGACTGGCGTTCAATTTGGTCCACAAGATATATAACATATATGCACAATAGAATGAATGTTTCATTTGTTAATAAGGAAAGTGAAAAGAGAAGGGGAAAAGAAAAATCTTTGTTAGCCAAGTATGTCACTTGTTTAAGTTCTAAGAAGTGTTGTATTCTTTTTTTCCTTCTTCCCTTTGTCCAGTTTATCGAGGTTTCTGGACAGTTCTTATGCTCCTGGGAGTGCTCACTATTGTGATGGCTAGTTTCTTCATCATCTGTGCAGCTCCGTTTGCCAGCCACATTCTGTACAAAGCAGGAGGAGGCTTCTTCATCATTGCTGGTGGGTATACTGTTTGCTCAGTCAACTAAAGAATAGAAAGGATGAGGTATTTCTTCCATTTTCCTTGACCAAAAATCATATTAATCATGGTTAAAAGAAAGAAAAAACATATGTTTCTATCCTTTGGCTTATGGAGTGCCTGCCTTGGACACAATTCTTTCCACGGTTATTTAGTCATGAAGCTATTGAAAAGCTACTTTTAGATTAAGATAAAAAAATCCAGGGCAAATAATGGAATTACACTGCAATTTCAATCTACTTTTTTACAAAGAAAAAGAATGCATATTTAGGGATGCTGCCTTATAGGATTCTCAAGGGCTTTAGCTAAGGAGAAGGTTTTTTTAATCAGTGACACAAAAGATGATTATGGTGGGCTGTAAAGAAGTTGGAAGACACAGCACATTCACATGACCAATATAGGAGAAATGTTTTGAATGTGATTGGATTACACAAAATAGTTGTCACATATGAGTAAGTGGGAGCTCTAAACCTCTGTGAATGAAAGACAACAAATAACTGAATTCTCTCCTTTCTCATAACGCACACGTGCTATGGAGGATGCACCCTCCCAGAATTCAGCTGATATGGGCAGCTCTCTGGGACGCTGCTCTGTCAACCTTGAAAAGTCTGGGAAGATGCCACACTGGTGTATAAGATACAGTTGTGCAGGATGTAAATGCTAGTATGTGCTCAATCACTGTTCTCCTTTGTATAAAGCCTGGTGAGAGGCAGTCCTGTGAGAGCAGTATTGTGTTTCGGGGTAGAGCCACTCGTGTCAGGACCAAAAGGCCTGGGCTCTCTTTCTGCCTCTGTTACTGACATGCCAACCTTGCTTACCCACTTCACCTTGCAGGTCTGCATACGCAGCTAGTGATCATTATTCCCTTTTAAAGGACCCTCAGTGAAGTATGGGAAGTATTTTACAATATTTTTCCTGAAAAAACTTCTGCATACTTGCATTTGATCCCTTGAGAATTACTGCTCCACTCTTTTAAAAGACATACAAAAAATATTCATAGTCTGATGGAAATCCTAAGATACTTCAATGTGTTTTGTCACTAATTTGCAGGGTAAGAGCCCATGTGAGTCCTGCTCTTTTCCTGCATTTTTAATCTGTAAAAAACCTCAGTTGTCACTAGACAGTAGCAGAGGCTGTTGGAGAGGAAACAGGCACTTGGAAGGCACCAGGAACTGATGGACAGAGGTCCGAAGCAACGTGTGTGTTCTCCCCTCTCGGTCAGTTCATCTGCCCTCATTTAGGCAGGGGAAAGTTAGATCCCCAAGTCTGTGCTAGTCTCCCTGGGCTTCCCTAGGAGGCCTGCAGGAGGCAATAACATTCATTGGCAATCAAAACGATAGGTGTGGAAGAAGTTCCCTCAGCTGAGGATTCATTTAATCCTGAAAGAGGGGTCTAATATGGGTTGGATGAATGCATTATGGAGGAGCCCTACACCTCTCTTTCCTTTACTGAGGGAATCTAGAGAGACTATTTTTTTAGGTGTGTGAAGTTAAGTGAGCTTTATTATCCCTGTGTGTGACCTTGGGCCTGCCTCTTTGCCCCTCTCACCCTTTGTCCCTGTAGAGCAGATGTTCTTCAAGGGAAATCCTGACTTTTTACTCTCTCTATATGTAGTATCTTTCAACTTCAGGACTGTTCTCAATCAGGGCTTCAGAGAAGATCTGCGTTATTTTTACTGTTACCATCGTTGTTGAAAATCAAAGATATTTGGCAAAATCCTGCTATGATTTGCCAGAAGGTAGTGGTGGCAGCAGAGTATAGGACCCTGGAGCCATTCAGCTTGCACAAGACATTTTGGCTTGGGTAAGGGGGCACAGTTCCTGACCAACTTCTTCTGCATCTACTCCCAGTCACACCAGTAGGGCAGGGCTGCTTGGGGGAGGTACTTACTGTAAATATCATTATCCTATCCAACACTTCATATCACCCACAAAAACATTAAAAAAAGTTTGTTGCTCGTAGCTCTTCTCACAAGTCAGTATACTCCCGTAGCCAAGGTGAGGGTTTCATTATATCACGAATTAAAATCATGCTGGTGGGAGTGACCATACTGACATAAGAAGAGCTTATAAATACTTTGCATTGTCCGTAGTTAAAGCTATGTCCCATGGGATGTCTTGGACAACAACTCAGTTTCCTGTGGTGTTACTGATCAATGGTCCATCATGTTAAATGGAGAGTAGGAGGGATTCTCAGATGCAAAGGTATGACAGCATGAAATTGCTCGCTCTCTTTCTCTCCCAATAAGAATTCCTCACAATAGTTAATATCTTAAATCTGGGATAACTTGGGGGCGGAACAAGATAAGGTAGAACCTGATGTAGAAGAGGAGTGTTTTAGCTTGCCTCTAGAGGCAGGGTGGTGGGCTCTGCCATGTTCCCGGCTGCCCTGACGCCTTCCTCTATCCATCTCCTTCAGGACTAGAGAGCCTGTTTGTTTACTGCCTCCCAAAGGAAAACAGGGCATGGAAGGGGAGAGTGATGAGAAGTGGTGCATATTTACCACTCATACCAACATGCGGTCAGGATGCAGCCAGGGTGTACATCTATTTAAATGCAGACCTAATGGGAAAATGAATAGATGTAATGTGACTTAGATGATAGGTGAAGTTAGAGTTCTTGTAAGACAGAAATCAGCATATTGATTTGAAGAAAAAAAGGAATTATATACATTGTTTTGAAAGGGCTTGGATGCTGTCTTACCACAAAGTTCAAGTAGCTGTTGTACTGGAGAGAATAGTAAACTTCTGAGAAGTTAGACAAGGTGGTTGTTCTGTGGAAGTTTGGAAGAAGATAGGAAGATCAGTCATTTTCCTACTTTAAAGAAAAATATTAGATGGAGCAATTTTGATACCTGTTATTGAACTGAAGTATCTGTATCCTATTGCAGCCTTAACTGACAAATTATGTAGCAGATAAAATCTCTGCCTCACCTGAAGAGAACAGCTCGTAGAATGGTCTGCTGTGCCATCTTAGGGTTCAGAAAGCAGCTGAAGAAATTATTTGGAATGGGATTCATGCCAACTATTTAGCCATCCAAAAGCTAAGTGTTTTTTATGAACCAACTGCTTAAACTTCTAGTGTCAATAGTAAGAAACACACTCTCAGGGGGACAATTCACCTTATCTGCGCTAGGGCAGATAGACTTGCCTTCTGGAGGGTCTTACAGAAGGAGCCTAAACACAGATTCTGAGTGACATAGAATAAATTTAGGTTGGAAAGGACCTCTTGTGGCAATCAAGACCGGCCTGCCTTTCAAAGCAGGGCTGGCTTCAAAGTTAGATCAGGCAGCTCAGAGCCTTATCCAGTCAAGTTTTAAAAATCCCCAATATTTGATATTCCACAGCATATTTGGGCACTTGTCCCAGTTTGACCAACTTTATTGTGAAAAATATTTTTGGTTTTTTTTTTTTTTTTAACTTATATCCACCTGAAATTGTCTTTGCTGCAGCTTGTGGCCACTGTGTCTCATTCTTCCAGTGTGCATGTCTCTGAAGAGTCTATCCCTTTTTTCTCTGTAACTCCATTTAGAAAGATGAAGACTGTTTTCTTCTCCAGACTAAAACTCCCCAGCTCGCTCATCCTCTTGTTGTCCTCCATCCCCCTAACCATCTTGGTGGTCATCACCTCAGTTTATTGGTATCTCTCTTTCACCAGGGGGCCTCAAACTGGACACAGTATTCCAGATACGATGTCACAAGTCCTGAGTAAATGTAAATAATATTATTTTCAAACCTGTTATTGCTGATGCAGCTCTGCATGATGTTAACTTTCATTTCTGCCAGACCCACTTGAATTCTTGCACACTGAGAGGGACCGTTCCTGTGCTTTAAGGAAGTTGCCTGTGAGGAGCAAACAGTTCTTCTAGGCCCCTTTGCCCTTCAAGGCATCCTTTGTCTGTCAGGGCAGCCTTTGCCCTTCAGGGCAGCCTCCCTTGGCATCCTGCCTACCATTTCCCAGAACAGTCTGAAGTCTGTTCTCCTGAAGTTTTGGGTCTTTAATCTCCTACTCACCTTCCGTATTCCTCCTAGGATACTAAACTTTGCCATCTCATTGCCATTATACCCACAGCTAACACCATCTATCGTATTCCTGACCAGTTTTTCCTTATTTGTGAGTTAGCAGGTCCAGCAAAGCACTTCCATTAGTTGGTCTGTTCCACACCTGTTTCAAAAAGTTATCCTTGATGCAGTCCAGCTACCTACCTCCTGGATTGCTTGCTCTCTGCAATGTTGCCCTTCTAGAAGATATTGGGGTGGCTGAGTCCCTTGTGAGAACCAGAAATCATAACTATTTTT
The DNA here is from genome assembly GCA_013389945.1 of Fregata magnificens. Taxonomy (NCBI): domain Eukaryota; kingdom Metazoa; phylum Chordata; class Aves; order Suliformes; family Fregatidae; genus Fregata; species Fregata magnificens. The sequence continues at coordinate 198,760 of WAAD01013642.1, read as the reverse complement.
CCAATCCACTTCCTCTTCTTGATTGGGTAGCCTGTAGCAGATGCCCACCATGACCACACCCTTTTTGTTCACCTTGTTGATCTTAACCCATAAGCTCCTTTTACTTAGAAGATATCTGTCCATTCAAGATATTTCTTTGTGCAGACTGCAGCCATCCCAGCCCATCTTAACTGCCTGTTCTTAAAGAGTCTGTATCCATCCAGCGAAGCATTCCAGTCAAGCAAGCTGTCTCACCATGTCTGCAGCCGCAGTGGCATCATCCGGTGACTGCATGAACTTGAATTCCTCCTGTGTTATTCCAACACTGAGTTCATTTATGTCCATGCATTTGAGATGGGCTTTCAGTTGTGCTGCTTTCTCAGTCAAAGTGTACGAGCCTTCCTCATTGCTCTGTCCCATGTATATGCTCTCCATTCCCTTCCCCCTGCTTATCTGAAGGCTTTGATGTCCATCTGCCAACGGTCCTTGCTTGCATCTCTTTTCACAAGGTTACTGAGCTTGTTGCTCTTTCCCCATGTTGTCTGATGGATCTCGCCTCTCCCCTGAAGTCCTCATATCTCAAAGAGGGTCCCATGGTCACAGAAGCCAAAGCCCTGCTTGCGGCACTAGCGACAAAGGTAGGAGCTGATGTGCAGTGTATGCCAACTTTTGTACAGGTTTTTTGCTTTGGGCAGCAGATTTGAGACCATCATCACCTGGGCCTCCATGCCCTTACCTCTCAAGGTCTCTGCCAGCATCACTGTTGCCCCTGTGGATGAACTGCAAAGTGTCTCCAAGGGCCAAAGGAGCCTCAGAAGCCTCTCCACAGTGTCGCATATCTGGGGCCCAGAATAGCAGCAAACCTACCCACAGAGCAATTCTGATGTCTGATCTGTGGCAGTCACACACCTGCCTTTTCTTCATCCTGATCTTTAAGAAAGGCTGCTCGCTTCTCTTATTGAGTGGTGCAGCTGAACTACCAGAAATGGAGAGGCACACACAATTATTAGTATTGGTGGCAGCTTATTGACTAGCAGCTTTCCCTATTAAGCTTTGGAACCACCTTAACTACCTGAGGCTGCATGTGAAACTACAGATGCTACACCTGTGGGGAAAAAGTGCGTATCAGTTCAACGATACCACAGTCGGTGACTTGAGCACTGTCTTTGCAGCCTCACCTGCATGTCTACAATATCAGAGGATGGTCCAACAGCAGATACAGTAGTGAAAACTGTAAGAAGCCTTATAGTTGCTTCAAAGGTCATAGGAAAAGAAGGGAAAGCTGCCATAGAATAATCACTTAGAGCAGACTTCAATAAAGTCCATAATTACCTTGGGCCTGTTCCTGCCTGGGTGGTGGTGAAAACTGTCCTCTTGTGCTGATGTCAAACAAGCAAGGCCCCAGAATGTGCACAGAGCATTACAGAATCACACCCTTGTGAAGAACCAAGATTTGAAGTGCAAGTATGACTTCTGCTTCCTGCCAAAAGAGTGAAAAAAGCTGATATTTTAATTCTAGCTCCTAGATGAAGACAAAAATCTGTCTTCAGAGCTATGTGCCAACTCCCATAACTCCTAAGTGGGATCCTTTGCAAGTACTTTAGAGTGGAATGTCAACCATACTTTTTAAATAAAGGTCACAAGAGGCCAAGGTAGGTGGTAGAATCTGTAATAAGGACAAGAACAGAAAAACGCAATTGAAAAAAATATATGTACACACATATACAAGTTTTCCTCAAGTGAGATAAAGACTTCTAAACTTCTAGGCACAAGTAAAAAGCTCATATCATTCTTTCCAGCACCTGTTGTCCTCATGTCTGCATAGTAAAAGATTCATGCCATAAACAGCCATTCACCGTTGACAAGTGAAAGGCATTTTTACGTGGGAAGAATAAGTACTAAAGGCCAGAAAACTGCTTCTTGAATTCATAGACATTTCTAAAGGTTCTGTATTCTTTCTCCTCTGCAATATGCACAAGTATTTGTTTGAAAGAAATACAAAAGAATAAATGCAAAAGACAGAAAAGAGTGACCTCAGAGAAGTCCACGTCTTATCACACTGCACAGAGCTGTGTATCAAACATGTGTGTTCTTAAAAAAATGCAGAATGGAAAAAAAGAGAGAAAAAGGAGGGGGAGGGAAGTATTTATTTGTCTTAATCTCTCTCAGACATATTTCATGTTCTAGGAATAATTTCCCCCATCATTCCTGATTCGTGCAACTGCTGTTTTATTTTATATTCACTAAAGGGCAAGGGCAAATGGACAGCCGCACACTATGCAAAAGGTCTAAATGCTGAAAGTGTAGAAATACATCATAGCACACATTGTTCCTAAAAATATTTGCTTCATGAAATTGTGGAGGGTTTTTCTCAATGTCAGTAATTTTGCCTTGGAACTTGGCTATGAGAGTTCATGACATTCACAGTAGATAGTGCAAGACTGCAGGAACAGATTTCCCAGAATAAATATGCATTCATTTTAGTATGTTCTCCTCCATAATGAACAGCCATTCCTATTACACTTGTAATGGATGCTTTCTCAACTCTTAATGGCAAGACTAATATTCTGAAGGAAAGAGACAAGCTAGTGCAGCAAACTTGTGGATACAGAAGTAGGGTGGAATAGCAGTAGCATAGCTATATAAATAGAGGAATTGTCCCTGTTGTCTTCCACAAGCAGCATAAAATTTGTCTAAGAAAATACTCTCCAGCGGTTAGACTCTAATTCTGACCTCTCTTCAGTTTTGCATGGGCTCTGCTGATGGTTCTGTGTTACTAGTATTCCAGTGACTGTACTAGATTCTTCAGAATCAAGTCAAAATCTTGTGATTGGGGGTGATGTAAAGACATAGGCTGGTTTTAAACTTTTTACAATATATAATTTTTCTTCAAAAGCACCGTCTTCCCTACATATAAATTGGGGCTGTGAGATTTTGCAGTGATGGGAGCTAGTTTAAAACACTTAAGCAGACCAAGATAGACAATTGCTTAGTAAGATTTTGCATTGCCTTCAATCCAATGCCTTTCCTTTTGTTTAAGTACACTCCAGTGAATGATACTTCACCGACTGGTATAAATAACCAAAGCAGAATGTTGCAGAAATAGTGTAGATGTACGCACAAAGTAGAAGGATGGAGAGGCAGAAGACTTGTATTTATTAGCAACTCTGTTATGGTATGTGTTATGTGTTAAGCAAATCTGCCTTGGCTTTGAGGAGAAAAACTCCTTTGAAAGCCAGAGTTGAGAGCAAAGCTTGGATACTTAGAACCTCTGAATATCAGATTAGTTGTTTCTGTGCCTCGTTTTTCTTTCTACAAAATGGGAGATAAACCCAGCTTTTGATCTATAATTTTGTAAACACCATGTAAGGTGCTGACTGTTATTTGACATGACTAGGACAGTTCATAATGCATAGACCAAACTGATATCTTGTGGCCTGTAAAAAATACTTCGCATGTTATGTGTATCTGAATTTTACACGCTACTCAGTCCACTGAACAAATCGTTTGTACTCTGTTCTTCATACTGCTTTTTCTTCAAACCTTTCTTGAACGGTTAACATCCCTCCATTTTGTTAAAATAAGACAATGCAAACAGACATGAAATTACATAATCTGAAAGGAAACAGTATTCTTTTGGAATCTAACAACCAGATAAATACTTAAGCACTAGTAACCATTCATTAAGCTCGTAACTTGCCTTTGAATCAGTTATTTTTATGCAATCAGTGTGGATGCCAGGAGGAAAAACCCTTTAAGTCAAAGAGATTTGCACATGTGCTTAAATTTCAGCACAACCTGAAGTGCTTAATGCATAGGAAGGAACTAATGCCTCTGGCCCTGAACATCAAACATTTTAAGTAGATGCATTAGCGATAATGGAAGTACAAGATCTGCTTCCCTGCTCTGACCACTGCTTCTAATGTACTCTAACATCTTAGGAAACAAGACCAAATGGACAAAACAGAGGGTCTACCTGTTAAGAAATACTTCTGTTTTCCTTTTTCTCTGTTACTATTTGTAACATACAGGAGCCTCAGTAAACTGTGAAAGTGCTTAACTCCCATGAAATCATAACACTGTGAAAATTAGACAAAAGGAGCACTAACAAATGAAATGCTGTTGGAGGCAGCAGGACATGGTCAGTTTTTACTTAGCCTGATTCTACTGTTTAAGACGTTTCTTGAACACACTAAGCAATATACCTACTAATTAGCCTCCATTAGCAGATAGTGAGAACCCTTAAATACTCTTCTAGTGCCTTAATTAACTAAGAGGGTTTACATATTCTCCCTTTCTTTTTCTTTCTTTTAAAGAAGGACATTTATCTCTGCTTGAAATAAATTTCTTCAGCAAATTTCCATACCCAACAATTTGCCACACACAGGTATTAGCAGCTTGCTGCGAAATCACCGGGTGGATTTCAGCTTCCCTGAAGTTGTTTTACCACTGGCAGCACTGGCTTGCTATTTTGCACCTACATGGAGTTAGCTCTAGGTTAACCACCTAGAAGGTGTTGCTTCAGACTTCCTGAAGAGCAAGGGGTGCCTATTTTGAGATTAAAGCACCTCTGAATGAGTTTTGCTTTAATGGCAGATGCTTCTGACTAACTGGGCTATGTAGCTTTGTGTTGGCCCAGGGTGCCAGAGGTCAAAAGCATTCCAGACATGCAAGGCCTGGTTACACTTATCTACTGCTAAAGTAAGGGAATATACATCACCACTTTCTGTAATTATTATTGTTTTGGACTAAGTTTGCCCTGATGTAGAGAATAAATAGAAGACTACAGGCATTTGAAAATGCACAGGCACAGCCATCTGAAGAGGTAAATTCCAATGTTCATATGGATTGTGCCATGTTATCAATGTATCTTTCCAAATCTTTGGGCTATAATTTTTTTTTTTTGTTGAAGTTTTGAAACCTTGAACAAACTCCATATCTCTAATAACTCCGTTTATGAATTTGGCCCTGAATCTTTTTACTTTTTACATCAAAAGTTACTACCTCTGGTTCTAATTTTCCTGTGTTGCTACATTTTCTGTTATCATTAGATGTTCTGTTATAGGAATCTTCTGCTCGATTTGACTTATATTTGGAGACTCTTCAATTTAATTTCTTATTCTTTATGTCTGGCCCTAAAGTGATCCTTCTCTCCGATTGTTTCACCAGTTATATGTTTCATACATCGCAGCAGTAAATTCCATTTAAACTGAGTTTTACTTAGGTAAAATTATTTCGAAATTGAATTTATGCCTTTTAGAGTTGGGTGTTGTTTTTTTTAAACTTTGTTAGTAATTTGAGCCTTAGCAAAAAATGTAATCCTGGAAGTGTATTTCATAGACAGGAAATGTGTCTGCCTCCTCCTTTATTTAGTTTTTCCTCCTTTCTTTCAGCCTCATAAAAATTGCAGGTCCTTTGGGATTTTCAGTCATGTTTTGATTATGCCTCAGGTTAACGACTTCAGCTCATTTTCTGGTGGGCTTCAAAAGGTGGTGTTCACAAACATTGAGTTGTGAGCCCTCACCTGTCAGATGTTCAAGATGTCCAGAATGTAAAGGTATTACATTTTGACAATAAAGCACCAACAAGAATGTCACCAGATCACCAACTTAAACTGCTGCAGCTAACCTGACTGATTTTGCCTGAAGCAAATGAGGGAGTGATGACAAGAGTTGCTCCCTGGTAAGCAGGTAGGAAGGGCAGGGAAAGGAGGCAGTGAGGCAGCATCTCAGGGTGGGGATGGGGAAAGGTAACCATGAAAGTTTACCAGGACTGGTGGGTCTGGAAGCAAATGCCCGTCCATGGGTGCTTAGAAAGTGCATTTGTGGGTTTTGCCACAAATGTCCCATTTCTTCAAGTTTGCATTGCAAGTATTTAGGAGGATGGGGAAGAGACCACATATACCTTTGACTTACACTCTGCTGCTCTACAGCCTGTAGACTCAAGTTTGGCAATTAGTATTCCCAGGAGTATGCGCTGGCTTGTGGTTTTAATGAGGCACCTAAACATCCTGGGATAAAAACATGATGGGGTGGTGTCCCCCAAATATTTTAATGTTGGAATAGATAGTCCTGCTGCTGTAACTGTGCTGTGACAGCTGGAGCTCAAGGAGCAAGTGGGTACAGGCTGGAGCATGCAAAAAATTCAGTCTTGTGCCCTCGGTTTTCTAGCAGATCTGCTAGAGCATCTGTGCTGCAGGCTTGCATTTCTCAAATGTCCACATTCCTCTAAAGTGAAATGAAATATTAGGCATGCAACTGATACTTTGAAAAGCACTTTCTTCTTATATCTCCTTCTGGTGCATAGTAACAACGAGATTAACAAAGTTTGTAAGGACATGTGCTCCTATTGCTATCATGTGTAAACAAATCCAAAGGCCTTTCAGAGGAGTGGTTGGGAAAAGACTGTGAATTATGTGGTGGATTAATTCCAGGAAACTGTTGTATCCAATCTGAGGTTAATACTAATAGCCTGCTGCATAGCTATTATTTAATTATTGCTGGGTTTTGTTCCTATAGCAGGAACTTCTTTTCGAATGTGGAGGATTTTGAATGAAATACATCTGAATTTGTCTGCAAAATATTTGAGTAGAATACTCGGAAGGTAGTATGTTCCAAACAAAACCCTTTTCATAAGAGAAAAGAAGCAAAATGTAGAGAGGTGAAGACGATAGAAAGATTTCCCACCCCTTTCCCCTTTTCATATCTCATCCAAAACACTGTGACAGAAACAGTGTCAGAGTTTGGGAAACAAAAGTAGGTATTTTTTTCCAGGTCGTCCTGTCCCATCCCCCTTCCTTCCCCCCCTCCCTTGGGTCTTGAATTCAAAATGGTAAATACCTGACTGAATTTTGTCCCTAAACACACCTGTGTTTTGGTCTGCCCACCAAAACCAGATATATCCTTTGTCATGGGAGTATGCCTTTCAGTGCAAATCAGAAGCAGGAAGGAGATAGTGCTTGTTAGAGGAAGCCAAAGGCAAAAAATATCCAGTGGTGGCTGACTGTGCCTTGCAGATGAGGCCTCAAGCATTGATGGGCTTCTAAGTATTACAGTAAATGCACCCAGCATTTGTCTCACGCTCTGTTGTTAAAACCTGGTGTTTCTTTTCCAGGTGTCTTGTTTTCGCTGGTAGTCGTGATGTATGTCATCTGGGTCCAGGCGATGGCTGATCTGGAAAACTACACAAACATGAAAAAAATGGGTTGCCCAGACTTTGCTGTTTATGTACGCTATGGCTGGTCTTTTATGCTGGCTCCTATAGGAGTGTTTTTTGCTTTATTAGCAGGAATGCTGTTCTTGTTGGTGGGGCGTGCCATTTATTTACACTCAGACTAGTTATACATTGTTGAAGGGAATACAGGAATCCTAGTGAAACTTCATGACAATTGTAAACTGGAACACAATTTTATACATTATTACCATTATGGCGACCCTAAGTATGCAGGCAGACTTCTGGAAGTTCTTCTGTTACTTGTTTAAGGGTAAAGGACACAAAACTCAATATAGGAGGAAACCACCTTTAGTCCCAACTAGTTATTTTTAATTCTTTAGAAAGTACCCACATGGTTGTCCATATTGTACTATTAGCAGCATTTTTGCAGTTTTGCAAACAGAGGAAGGCAAAAATTTTCTGCAACCAAAAGCCCAACATGAAGTGGGCCAAATCAACATTTTATACATTTGTCTTTTAACATTTACTTTGTGCTTCTGCTTGTGGAGAATGGTACAAGGTGGAGGAGAAAACAAACATTCAAACACAGTAATTCAATCTACCTCCTCTCCTGTTTTCCACTACTTGCTTTAGCTTTAATACAAGCAAACATGTCTGCACTTTATAAAAATAGAGTGCAGTTGTTCATGCAGCATCCATGTGAAGAGGACAAGGGAGAAGACAATTGCCGTGAACAGCGACCTGGTGCTAGTCTGTACATGTAAAAGCTTAACTGCTTCCGTTACACATTTCCCTTTTCTGTATGCATTTGAAAGCTGTATACTTCTGTATTCCGAAATCCATGTTTGTTGCATGATTCTATAAGCCGATATGCCATAGTTAAATCACTAGCTGAAGTTATGCCAAAATTGTACTTTGAATTATAGCATTAATATTTTAATCAAGTTTGAAACCTTTTATTTTTGAATGGAATAATTGGCTCCTTCAAGAAATATTTTCCTGGTTGTGTAAAATGACTTTTTTTATTAAAAAAGGTTTATTATGAAGACAATATCTAGGACATGAAAATGTATGTTTTATGTAGCCTTCATTTTCCCAAATATTAAAAATCGACGTTATAGACCAAATCCAACTTGCCTAGTAGTCATCCCAGGGAAAGCAATGAGACTAGTTAAGACAGCAGGGGAGCTGGATTTGGTTCTGTATTGTAGGAGTAGCTGGTTCTCTGTGTATGTGTGTGTGTGCGCGCATATGTTTGGAAGATGGGTGAGGATGGGACTGTATGCATGGTATGGAAAAGGCGGGGTGGAGTTTTAACAATGGGGAAACTTTGTCTGGCATTGGGCCCAAGCTGAAATTAAATCCATCTGAGAGTGTGTTGGTTTTCACTTTGTAACTCAATGCAGAATAGTTTGGGACTGATGGGGAAAAATAAAGACTGCATGTGGGTTTCTTCTTGTTCATAATGCTTAATTCCACAGCTGTTATGAATACTGAAAGCATCACTAAAAGGCAGGAGAGGAGTGCCCACCTAGAAGATGTGGTGGGCCAGATTGGATGTTGCTTCCATTTCGGGAGCTTTTGTGATTGGAAGCTTTCCAGCCTTCCCTTCTACTTATTTATTTTTCCACCATCAAGATTACCTTTATACATTGTAGAACAGGAAGACAACAAGGGCAGGGGTAGGGGAGCTGGGACTATGAGGTTTGGAATAATTACCAAATCACAAAAATATTTTTATTGGCAGCTTACATGGTGTTTTTAATTACTGTGTCAGGGAGTATGATGGGTGAGTTTTAACCAAATATTCATAAGCATATATATGAACTCCATATAAATGATAGCCATCCGGAGAACATTAGGGTTACACCATAATGCCCTTGGTTAGTCAGGAAATGCTGAAATTAACCCTGCCCCTTGTGCATATGGTATTATATTCCTGCCCTTAATTACACAATCACATACTGTTTCTCAAATAATACAATCTGTTGGTATTTACCCCCTTTACAGTCTAAGATACTCACTGGTAATTGTGGAGGTAAATTCAATAATCGCGAGTTATTTGACTAGGTACCCCTTGCAAACCTTGTCTGCTTCTCTGCAGGGGAGAGTCCTTCTCCACAAGAGCTTAGAGGGGGCAATATGCTTGAGCCACTTTCTTGCAACTTTTAGAAGCTGGAGGAATTGAGAGGTGCCTCAGAGCTGGACTTCTTCCAACAAGCCTAACCATGTGTGCAGCAGCAACTAATAAACTCTGCAAGGAATGAGCCAAAGGCTCCCGTGGAGCCCTTAATTCAGCCCATGTGCATCTTCAGAACTCTCTCCATTATGCAGCTAAATTAGCTGCACTCTTGTGTGCAAGGCGGCCTCTTTTGGAGGCAACCCTTCGGGTCAGACTGCGGGCGTAATGGCCGTCGAAGATCCAAGGTGTTTCTGAGGGTTTCCTTAGAAACTTCAGGAAGCCTTTCTGGCATCAGTAGAAATTGCTTGAGTACTCATAAATTCTTCACCCAAACTCACACTTTTGGCAATAGTCTGTAGCTCTATCCATTTACTTTAATTGGATACCACCACCTTCTCCTAACGGCAGAACTGAGAGTCAGGTTCCTTCTGAAATGGTGTGGACAGGTTGCCTGCTCCCTCCAAAACATTTATGTAGCTGAGCATATGATGTGTAATAAGTAGCTGCTGCAGACCAGGGAACGGTATTGAGGGTGATGGGGAGGCATTTCTGTATGGATATTACCTAAAAGCACAGTCTAACTCTTGTTCTGACTTTATTAAAGAACTGTGTGCAGGGGAATGGGTTTGTAAGAACTTGGGGAAGACAGGCCAGCTAAGGAGACTCACTCCATGGCATTCTTCCAGATACGCTTTTGTCTAGAAAATCCTTGGCGGTGATGCAGGGATTTTCATGATTAGAGCTGAGTAAAAGATTGTAAAGGGGATTAAATACTGTAATCAAAATATTCTGTGAAACTGGTCAAAGAAATGTGTTCCTCACAAATGTGTAGGGTTTTGGGGGTTTTATTTTTAATTGCCTGGCTGGCTTAATAGCCTGTGGTCTTATTGGAAGAAAAGAGTAACACGTTTGGAAAAGTGATGGTAAAAGGAACAGGTAGATAAGAAGCATTTTCTGATTACTTTCGATCTGACAATCATCTGCTTGTCCAGTGCAAACATGATGAGGACCGCGACTGCCCATGAAGGAGGCAGTGAGAAAACGAAGGGATGGAGGTAAGAAAGGCGGGAGAGAAAGGAGGGTGAACGTCTCTCTGCAACGCCCTCTGCCAGCCCGCTGTGCAGCTGTTGTGGATTCCTGGGGGACGCGCTGACACAACGTGGCAAAGGCAGCTGCAGACAAAAACAGTCAAAGTATTTGCCCCGGGTTTATCCTTGTTACTCATTGGGGTGGCTGCTGGAAGTTTCACTGGAGCTGACCTTCATGAAATATGTGGCTGTTTATTGACATTTATGTTAGTGAGGTAAAGCAATGTTCTCCTTTGAGGAAATGCAAAATAAAGCCTGCTCTGTTCCTCTGCAGGGTGCCTAGCTGCTGCAAGTGAGCCTGTACTTTATAGTGTGCTAGTAAACTGCTAGTAGGACGATCGTAAGTAGTGTCAATATTGCTGTGTCCCCATTCTTGCAAGAGCCTAACTGGCTGCAAAATATGTTGTGCTTATTATCTTTTAGGAAGTCATATTGTACCTCTTGAATGAGCTATTTCCCTTCTGATGCAGCAGCTGGGTTTTCCTTTGGCTCTCCTCTTCCTATCTGTACTTTTGGCAATATGATTTCCACACAGTGAAGACTAGATAAAGGATGTTCACATGAAATTCTGCTTTGTTAACTTAGAGTAAATCTGGATTGATGCTGCTGAAGTCAGTGGAGATACTGAAATTGAAAACAGAAGTTGGTCATCTATAATCAAAAGTGACAGAAGGGATGAAGAATCACAAGTATTCACAGTGCCACTTTTCCCTCCATGTCTCTTACTCACGTTACCAGTTTAAACTGGTCTGTCTTTCCAGTCCACAATGTGGCTCATCTACCCAGGAGACACGTTGACAATAGGGATCAGGAGAGCCATTTGACATGAAGGTAAGAAGGAATGGAGGGCTGGCAGCATCTCCTATGTTAGACACTTCCAAACTCTGTGCCTGTTTTTTCCCTACATCCCAAAGAGCCTAGAGGGGCCTCATGGAGTGCTGCAAGGCTCTACATTTTACTGTGAGGATAGGGGGGGGGGGGGGAGCCTGGGAGCAGAAGTCACCCCATGTTATTTGCCATAGATCTGTTCCTTATCTGTTCCTAAAAACTGCCAAGGATGCATTTAGTACAAACTAGGGGGAGCCCCTACACATGGAAGGTGCCTTTCACGCTGGGAGGCAGCCACTCTGAACTGGGTTGCAGCAAAGGGATGCTCTCAGCGGTGGTACTTCATATTTGGCACACCGTTCCCCCCCACCCTGTGCCCTGGGTGCCCAAGGAGATGTTCTCTGAAATGACCTGTGCATGATTCAGGTTTAAACAGTTTAAGAAAAAGATCTTAATGCATCTTTAAGACGGAAACACATTCAAAACAGAAAGAAACCCAGAACTATAATGAAAAACGTTCCCCCCTCCTTTTCTATACCACATCAGATTGACTTATCCTCTGTTATGTGGCTTTACTTTGAAACAGATCACTCTCATTGCAACACGTTTAATGCTGCCAGCCACCACATGGTTATTTGGCAGCTATTTAAAGCTCAGATCATATTACTCTGTCGCAGTGCTAGGCACCCATGTTCCAACTGGTATACAACTGATCTAAAGAGAAATCAGCTTCAGGTTTTGTTCTCTGAAATTAAATGTGACGGCATGATCTCTATGATCCTTTTTTTTCCCCTTTTCTCCTTTTTTTTTCCCCCCCCCCCGTATGCATTATTACTTTTTGGAACAGCATTTTGCTAGCACCACAAGGGAAATTCAGTTAGGTTGTCAGCCTGATATAGTGTATTATCAGACGCGTTAGCTTTTCCTACCTCTTACATTTGCTTAAGAGCTTATAAACCACAGAGAATAAAAAGTGCTAAATAGAATGAAATGACCTGTCAAGGGTAGATATAGTATTTGTGAATGACTTAAAAAAATTCCACCATCTTCAAGCACTCCGGTCTCACTGACTGTCTGCGCTATCTTGAAATTTGGCCTCTTTCTTTTTTCCCTGAAGTAAAGTGCTTTGATGGTCATTGATCTTTGATGATTGTTTCTTGAAAAGGACTAATTTTGTCTTCCCATATTCAGTCCAGGACAAGATTTTGTAGCAGGAGAGGATGCCATTATGAGATTCGAAAGCGATTTGAATCCTGCTTTTAATATAATAAGCCTAATCTTGAATTTTACAAAACATTGAACAAAGTCAAGACAAGCAACTCCCAAGAAGAATTAACCAATAAGTACTTTACACTGCAGGGAATTTAATTATTTTATTAATGGAGAATAGGAGAATTTTCCATAGGAAATAAAGTGACTGATCTCATACCCAGGTCATTGTTAACCCTGCTGGATGTATTAAATTGAGGAGCTGGGGTGATCAGCTTGCATTTAACCTCTCTCAGGAAATATGGGATAGTGCTTACCCAGAAGCTCCAGTGGGTATTGATTAGGAAACTGAAGTTTCGTATGTAATCCTTCTTTTACTCCTTTTTTCTAAAGTCCTGTCCGTGTCGTTCGTCATCATCCCATCACATCCCCCCCCCGCCCCCAGCAATTACATCAAAACCTTTTCAGGGTTTAAAGCTTTGCCCTGAACTTTAAATAGCAGCTTGCTAGTCAAAGCACTATGAACAGCATATTCCTATATGTTCCAGGACTAGTGCTAAGGTTATAATGTAACTTCTTTCTTTGGCATGTACATCACATAAACGGTACAAGAGCACTGCTTTCAGCCTTCCCCAAGGAGCAGGCTTTAGGGAGGGAAGTGCTAAGGCTCCCTCGGGGCACTGCATGCTTCGAGGCGCTGGTGTGCTGCTGCCATGCACGCAACAGTCCTGGACACGCCTGGTGCTGAGACGAGCCTCCACAGCATCGTGAGCTGCTCCAGGACCCACACCGGGGCCCAGGCATGGGAGGATACAGCTTAAAATGCAGTCTCCAGAGATGTCTATGCAGCGATGTTCTGTGGACATACCAACTAGCTCCAAAAAGTTGGCTTGAGTACTGGACTCTGCCAGCTGATGGTGACTGTGCTGTGGTGTGCAAGACAGAGCTGGTCAAAGAGAGAGGAGGAACTATAACCTGGACTATGCTCTCTGCCTTACCCCACAGAAACAAGGCCCAGTGTGCCAGTACGGTGTTCCCATTGCTGCAGCTATACCTTTGCCTATAGCAAATGCTTGGTTTGTTCTTGAAATTGCATGACACACCATTACTCTGTGGGATTTCCAAATATTAGCTGTGTCTAAGGAAATGAGCCTGGTGGGATTCAGAACAGAAAGTGGTATGGGTAGGTTGTGACCCTTCAGCTGGATTGATACAGTATTGTATAGAAGCTGTGCAGAGCTTCATATTTCCTTGGAAGACGTTTCTGATAGACCACTAATTCTCTGTTTCTAGGGAGAATGCAACCCACAGGAGGTACTTGCTTCTAATCGCTATCAGAAAAAAAAGAGAAAAAAAAGCACTAACCTGACTAACTCAACTCCTAACAGCTTTGTTTTTCTAGCCCGAATGAAAACCTAGTAGTACCTTATTGTACGAACAGTCCCATAGAAATCAGTGTCACAAGGCAATGACGTACATGCTCGAGGACAGGATGGTGGCAGCTGGTTCTAGTACATGAGACCCTCTTATAACTCTAACCTGTGATTCACCCAATAGGGAAATATTTGGATAACGCTTCTGCAGTAAGAAGCATTACTTCATAATTCAGATGTATGGGAATATTAAGTAATTATATTCCAGTTATTAATTGCTATGAAAAGGCATGTCTGACATTTTTTCTCTGCAGAAAAGAACCCCAACAAATTCTATGCGTATTTCAATGTCAGTGAAATACCCTTCAGATTGCCCTTGGTAATCTGTGCCCGTATCTCCACTGCTCCAGTGAAATAAGCACATTCCTTGAAGACTCTGCATGAATCAGCTATGGGCTCTTTAATTTATTAAGGAGCTTCTGCACTCAGAGAGGGAGGAAATTCATGAACTAGAGAGACCAAAGCAGAAGTCCCAGTTAGAAGCTAATGCCCTACATCTCGGTATCTGAAACTCTTTGATCAGTCGTATGCTTGGGTTATTTGGTCAGATCCTTATTCCAGCACAAACACACTGCCTGTTCAGTTATCGCCTGTATGTCTAGACATAGGGATACCTTCGGATGCAAGAGCGTCTAAAAACTTCTCAATAATAGAAGAAGATGGGGCCCTGGGAGAGCGATTTAATAAAAAGCATTTGGCCCATGCCAGCTTTTCAGTGCACCCGGATTCTGCTGATGAAGAATGCTGAAGGCGCGGCTTTAAGTTTGGAAAGGATGCTTTTACTACCTGAGCTTCTGAACTACCTATTCTTCCGGTGTAAGACAAACGGTTGGCAAAAACAACCCCACACCTCACGAGACGAGGATGCCCGCCAACTGCTTTCTCTGTGAAAGAAGAACTGCAACCTGCCTCCCATTCTATAGAGATTTGTATTTGCTGTTTAGCTTAAGAGGGAACACAGGTAATATCCACGGCACCCCTGTGCAAGCCATTATCCATATGTTGTACGCAGGATGGACATCCCGTCAGCTGATGCCTACACCTGTCAGCCCGCCGCTGTTTACTCTCGCTCAGCGACTCAGAAAAGCGGGCTGGAGGAAGATGACGATGAAATTTTTGGAGAGTGGGTGAGTGGGCCAGGGGTGCGTTGCTGTGGCAAGGTCTGTCCCGCGCCAAGGGGCAAGCTGGGCTGCGGCAAAACCGCGGGGTTTCCAGCAGAGCCGTGGGACAGCGGGGCCGAAGCGGAGGAGCCCGGGAGCGGTGCGGGAGCGGTGCGGGAGCGGTGCGGGAGCGGGCTGCAGGCGGGCGGTCGGGGGCTGCAAGGCGGCCAGCGGCCACCGGGGGGCTTCATTTCACCTCGAAAGGAGCTCAGCCGGGAGCTGCTTCCAGAGAAAGCGGCTTGTTAGCGCTAATGAGAGCCTGGCTTTTCTCCTCCCGTCGCGCAGCATTTGCTGTTAGCTCAGGTTTTATCCATTTAAAGGTATCTCGGCCTCCCTGTTTATTTTGGGGGCTGCAAGTCTGCCGGCCTTCACAGAGTTGAGGCTAATACACTTAAGCACGTTTTACCCTTCACAGGAGTCTTGTGTTACCTTAATAACAACAAAGGCCCTTTCTGGGGCAGGACAGCCCCAAATGTTGTGCTAAAAGCACTTTACAGCCTACCAGACTCCTGTTCCCGCAGTGCTGCTCTACTTTTTGCTATAAACGGGTGCTTCAATAATTTCTTGCTTAAATAATTAGCTGTGAGAGTAATACATATTAATAACTATAATAGATGGGTTTTTTCTAAACACTTATATTCATTCATAAGATCTCAAAGTGCTTTTTAAATGAGGTCAGCACAATTAACCCTACTGAACCACTGCTGTGAAGAATTTCCAGGCATGCTCATAACTGCTGCTGTCACTGTGCATCAGCTGGGCAAATGCTCCCGCTTCTAACACCTTTAAGCCAAGGCTGGAACCAAAACCAAAACAGCGGGAAGCCTCCGTATTAGATAAGGTTTTTGGTCACAGAAGCTGCTGCTGCTGCCTTGAAGGGAGGAAGAAAACAGCCTGGAAGCATTTGGAAGCTGCCCTGCTGTGGTTAAAATGGTTGGGGATCACTGAAGAACTGAAATGAGGAGAAGCAGCAGTTGGCAAAAACTGGAAGAGGTAGCAGTGAGAAGGAGAGCGAAGTTTCTTAATTAACATGTAGCTTAGAGAGCTGTCACAGTTTTTGAGATAGGCTCCTGCCCTTCCTCAGAGAAAAACGTTCCCAGTGATCTGGAAGAGTGAGGGGGCTAAAGCCCTAAAAGGAGGCCTCCAATTTTAGATATGTCTCTCCTCTCCATAATCCCTTCACTTTTATAACATTTTCTAGGTATGACATTATACAAACTGTGTACCTGACAAATCCTCCATTTGCGTTAGATTTAAGTGGCTTCCCTCCCATCGCTCCTCACTGTTAAAAATACATTACAGAAATTACTATCCTGCCTAGGAAAAAGTATGACGACTCTGGTGTCTGTCGTTTATTTCTAAAACATTTTGGCACTTTTCCTGCAGGGTTGTCTTTTCCCTTCAGCTTCGAGTGGGGAAAGGGAAAGTGCAGGGTTAGGGCACGATTTTTCAATTTCCCTGGTTATTGCATGCATGCATTGCAGCCCTCATGCCAGGTATGACGGGATCTAAATGCTGAGCAGGAGCAGTGAAATCCTCAGGAAGAAAGGAGAATAGAAAGCACAGAGAAGCCACAGTTCGGGCTGCTGTAAGAATGGCCGTATCGAGTCGGACCAAAGGTATTGGCCCAGGATCCTGTCTTCCTACAGTGGCCAGTATTTACAGAAAGACTGTCAGGAAACAGCAAGTGTAACGTGACCTTTCCTCTCGAGTGACCTTTCAGCTTCTGCGAAGGGGACAAATTCACCCCCACTTTCACCTCCTAGCCACATGGGCTACACTTGGCCCTGCACATCCAAACAACCCTTCGATCTCCTTCACTCCTTTCTCCCGCAGGCCTCTGGCTGATGCTCCAGCACCGCTTCTGAGGGGCTGCTTGCACGGAGCGTTTCTGAGCATTAATCACACCGCAGAGATCCGTTTTCCCTCTGATAACAGCCTGGCTCAATCTGCAAGGAAAGGAGGAGAATCAATCTGCCTGATTGCCGTGGACCCTTCATTTTGCACTCTGCAGTCCCTTGCCAAGCGGAGCAGCAGGGGAGTCTCCGCTCAGTTGCTCCCAGCAGGTGTCACTATGGAATGGGAAAATGCAATTCCAGGGCCGGGAAAGGAGCCTGGCTGCAGGGAGAGCATCCTCTGACACTGCTGCAGAGGTAGCACACTGCTACGTCCGGGAAACTTTCATAATTCGATCTGAAACAGATGTGCTGCCGCTCTCTGCTTCCCCCCTTTTTTTCCCTCTATTGCAGCAACCCTAATAGCGGCTCAGAGGAGTTTTCTGATTTTTTAAAACATTGCTTAGCAAAGAATGAATAGATGCCCGTCTTCATGGATCACTACCCTGTGTAGTAACACAGCACAATAATGTGTAAAGTTTCCAGAACTGTTGGTAATTACTGATAAGCCCAGTTCAGCTCTCAGTTACATACAAAGCTGGGTAAACAATGGGAGGAAAAAATTAATTAGAGCCCGTGTTTGCTAAAGCTGGCTAGTGATTCCATCTGATCACGTTCCTCCTCCTTTTATTCCCTTTGCACAAACATTTGGGTGGTCAGGTTTTGCCGGCACCTAGGTGGGCAGGAGGAGCTTTTGTCTGTGCAAATAGTAGATCTCTCCCAGGGCATGGACCCTTCTGGCGAGCGCTCGCTTGTGCTCTGCCCTTGTGTTTGCAGCTGGGAAGGTGTTTGGGGGCCTGTGGAGGTGGAGGTTAAATGGTCACCTCTCCCGAGCAGTAACCGAGAGTCTCCACATTAGCAAGAGCAACAAGGGAAGAGGGAAGAGAGGAAAACCAGGAATGGGAGACAGTGGGAAGGACACTCATCTGGAGGCATTTCACATGTGTTTTGACCCCAGACTACTCCTGCATGATGTGTCTTCTGTGACAGTAAGCACAGCCTACATGAAGAGATAAAGGGGAGTTCAACATCTCACAGAAAGCTTCTCTTAGGCATGCTCTGGACATGCTGGTGACATGAACATTGGGCTTGGCTTGGATTGCCCCGCTTTCTGGGAAAACGGGGGTGGGCCCAGTTCTTAGAGTTTTGTCCCAGCCGAATGGTAAAGCTTGATGAGTGCTACACGGCAGCTTGAACACTGCATGGGCCGCTTGTCCCTCCCTGGTTCCTCATCAGGGACTCGAGGAACTTCTGTCTGTTCCAGGGGACTGAGGGTGTCAGAGGGTGTTGCCAGGGCTCTAAAAAGCACGTTCTCCTTCATGACTGATTGAACCCCCTCACTATGGTGGATCTGATTTACTAATGTCAAAGCTAGCCCAGTCTTGAGAAGGTGGTCAGACTAGATGACCTCCAAATGTCCCTTCCAACTAAAATAACTCTATGTGGGGTCACATTTACTTAGTCATGTCATTGAACAGAGCCCTTATGTTTTCCGCATGCCATTTACCAGTTTTGTGCAGTGGCAATGCCTGTTCTTCCACTCTGCCATTCTCAGAGATCAGGAAGGCCAGATGTGACATCTCCTCCACTGATCATAAATCTGGTGTACATCTCTCCCTCTCCTTCTTCCTAGGAGGAACTTGGATAACTCTGCAGGTGAGGACCATGATTGGTCAAGGGTGAACAGGGAAAGGGCTTCAGAGCCTTCAGCATCATCTCCTGCCATGCTCCATTCCCTGAAGTCCTTGCTCAGTCAGGGCCTCAGTGATTTCTTCAGGTTCAGCTCCAAAGTGTAGAAACCAGGTCAGGCAATCATGGGGATGGCTTGATGTTTTGCTGGCAACGAAGAGTTTGGTGAGACCTGGCATCTGCTTAGACTCATGACGTGTTTCTCCTCTTGTGAAGAAATGCTTGGCAGATGGATCCATAAAATCCTGCCCTTAATTGCACCCCTTTTATTGGTGTTGTTCGTGCCCTGGTGCACAAAGCTGTGTTTTATGGGGTGCTGGGAAAGGCTCAGATCAAAGCTAATGTGATTTATCCATGATACTTTCAGCAAGAAGAGGAGTTCAAAAGATAGGAAGACAATCAGGCTTCACATATTCTTTCCTGTACTTTATGCAGAGTTGGGACCACAAAAAGAAGGATTCTGGGCAGATGCCTAATATCGGTCCCTCCCTCTTCCCACTAGCACGTTGGACAACATGCACCCCATCAAACTTAGTCTGCGGGGTCTCCCCTTGGCCTCCAACCACAAGCATCTGCCCTGGCAGCGTGCTTCTAAAACAAAGTCGGACTGTGTGGGTGTAATTAAATTCTCCCCTCTCCCTATTTGAGGTACCGTTAGGAAAAAAATCATCCCTATGCTCTAATTTTTGTTTATTCTGAACACAGTTGCTGGATGTAAACCATTCTAATTAAACTGCAAACTTATTTTGTAGAGAGCTCTGATGTTGCTGAAATCGATGTCAAGTGTTACACAAGTCTGTATCATTTGCACTGATCTTTCTAAACTCTGCTGGCACAGAGAAGAAGTAGCAAAAAAATCCAACCCCAAAAATCAAAAACAAGCTCCCAGATTTATTTACTGTTGCACTTCGGCTGTCCCCGGGGTCTCCACAGAATTTACAAAACCCGGAGCAGAACCTGACGCAAGGCGTCAGCTGGCAAATGTGGGTGGTACTCGGGTGTCAGATAAAAATTCATTTAGAAATGCAGCCGAGCAGAAGAAAGCCTCCTTCCATACCCAGCACAGCCCTTGTAAATCAGGGCTCAAATTTGGTATCATGCAGTGAGCAGGTGCTCTGCAAGTTGTTCCCCACGTGTAGGTTACAGAGGTGATGCAACTTTAACCTACATAGTTTACCGGGTGTCCAGCAGAAGACCCCAGGCCACTTCGCTAGTGGTGCGGGAGGGTCTGGGACATGAGCCAGCTGAGCTGCATACACTTGCTCATACTCAATTAGCAGGTTCAGCCTGCGTATGTAATCCACACTGCCTACAGTGCCAAGCCGCCAGTTGCCCTCAGCAGCTAATAATATAGAACTGCAAAGTGCAGTTAATTAAGTAGGTACAATTTATTCCATAGTATGTTCCCTACATACAAAATGGTGTGTAGCTTTCTGCTAGTGATGTAGGATGTTGCTCCCAGAGTTGTCCGTCATGGGCCTGGTCTTAGGCGCTGATGCCTTCTCACATGCTCTGTGTGGGACCGTAGCCTGTACCTGGGGTTTTGGAGGCCATGACTGGCACCAAAAATGTTAAGTCTTCTTTTGGACTAAAGTCTTACTAGTCTTGGGGTCTGGACTTGCGACGGTCTTTCTTTGGCTACCTTTGCCATCTCTTGCCTTCTAAACTAGGATCCCAAAGAAGATCTACAACTGTAGTTCTTTGCTGTTGGAAAATAGCAGTGTGGAGTGCAGTGGACAGGATGGGAAAGGTCACTTTTCTAGGCTAGCATCAGGATTTCTGTGGACGCTTCATGCCAGTTGCTTATGGTCTTCCCCACCAGCGTTCGTTCAATGCACTGAAACACCACGCAGCAGTCTAATGCGAGGATTCTGCGTCAGCTTTAGTCATGCAGAGAGGCAGAAAGCTATGACTTATAGGTACAGAGGATGTATAGGAAATGCTTTGGAGATAGAAAGGGGCTTGTTTTATAAGCTGCCAGTAAGTCCTCTTTCAGAGAGAAACATATTTTCAGGCTGCATATCATGTTGTTTGAAGGCAGATTTATGACAACTGCGTTGTTGGTTATGGGGTGAAGAGGGATGCAATGAAACTTTATAAGGACACTAAAAATCATTAAAGAAAAACCAAAACCAAAACAACACCGGAGTTACTTATAAATGATTGAGAGTAATCTGGAGGCTATTGTATGAATGAAACCTTGCTTTCTCCTCTGTCCCTGCTTGTTACAGTGAGATTTTGGCAGAATCTGCCATTTGTCTGGGTCAAGGTGAAATATCCTTTTGGTTTTGAGGAAGAATCAAGCATTTTTACAGCACATCTCATTTAAAGTGTTATTCTTGGGATGCAAAGAAAGCTTTGCTACCACAATATAAATGAGGTGTAAGTCCACTGAAATAGACTCAGACCAGTCTAAGCAGAGACCCAAAACCAGTACCACGTTTCTTTTAAAAAAGAAAGAAAGAAAAAAGCAACAAACAAACCAAACAACAAAAAAGCTGGAAGAGACAGTGAAAGATAAAGATGTATTTGAATGATCTGGTAATTATATGTACGCCAAGAGCCATTCATTTGTTTATCTATTCTTCCTTTGCCAGCATTGGCGAGCAGGCAGAAGCGAGACTCTTCCAACCTCCTCTGTCATTTACTGCTTCTTTCATCTGCTTTCCAGTTTCAAAATCAAACACTTAGCTCTCCCTCTGCTCTGGAGATTTGCAAGGTTTCTGTTGTGTTTCCTTCCTTGAGTTGGCTTCCAGTTCACACGGCAGTGGACAGGCCCAATGCAAAAGGTTAAATGATTAGTCCGTAAGACTGAATTATTACTTTCAGGAGAAAATAGAAGGTCATGAATCCTGCATGCTGGGAATGTCACTCACAGTGACAAGGAAGGTGTCTAGGTGTTAGGGAGGGCTGATGGACATGTAATGGACACAGCAATGTGCCCCTTCTCTACCACTGGTATAGGGATAATAAGGATAATTGCCCTATACACACATTTCAGATGTATGGGAAGGCAAAGTGTCTGCCCTTAACAGTCTACGGTTTGTCTTTTAGAACAAAATATAACAACAGTTAGGAGGGGAAAGAGGAAGAATTAGGAAAGTAGTAATAAAATCACACAGTAAATAACAGCCTACATGCACAATTAGAGAGTTCCTAGCCATTTTAAAGTGGAGTTGTGTGAATAATTGATTTTTCAGTTCACTGGTCAAACTGAAGAAAAAAACCATTCATTTTGGATTGGCCTGAAACTAAAATTTCTTGGCAAAATGAAAAAAAAGTTAAAAAAATTCATTTGGCTTGGAAGTCAAAGTTAATGGTTCATTTAGTTGGGGGGAATTGAAATGCTCATGAAGTGCATTTTAAATTTAGAGAAGTTTAGAAATAATAACTTTTGAACAAAAGGCTGAAATGTTGTGAAAATATGGAAATAATTTATCTTTTTTGAAATAATCTTATTTTCAGTCAAAATTATTAGCCAAATCAAGCCAAAGTCAGGAACAATTTTGACCTGCTCTGTTTGCCTGGTACCTAATGACACTGATTCCCTCTGTCTTTCCACCTTGCTTTCACAGGATAGTGCATTTGTTGGAAGAAAGGTTGCAAACAACTTCTGAGGGAAATGACGATTTGATTTTAGATGAGAATTTTTAACTCACTTCTGTTGGAGATAGAGGACATCATTCTAAACCGATTCCTCTGTACAAAGCTAAGATTACAGAGAAAATATTCAAGTGAAGTCATTCTATAGGGTTTTTTTAAGGTAATATGTAAATAAGTAAATAAGGCTTGACAAATGAAGAAAGTAGTTATTCTCAAACAGTCCATCCGAACTGCTACTGTTAAAATTACTAATTACCAGTCCTGAGAAACCAGAATAAAATAACTTGTGGTGTCAGAGTATTCAGATAAGTTTCACGGATTTGCACTGGAGTTACAAAGTCATCATTCCTGCAGCAAACTGGTGGTGACCGTGGGTGCAGAGGGCCCTTCTGGGGTCCCGTGTGGAGCCAAAGACAGGGGAGATTGGCGTTCAGTCATGCTGGCTGCCTGGGTGTCAGCTCCCAAGGCTGAATCTCTCATTTTTACTCACTAGGGAAAAGCTGTCATGCCTCCTGTGGGCTGTGCTTTCAAGGTCGCTCTTCTTGCTGCAACAGTTCAAAGATCAAAGAAGGAGCAGAGGCTATTTCCCAGGATCCAAAAGGCGCCCATCACATGGGCCCTGCGGGAGGTGCCTGGCAAAGGAACAGGATTTAGTGATCGTTTTGGTTAGTAGCAGGTTCCTTCCTCCCAACCCCTTAATTTTCCTTATATTGAAAGTATTTTCCCTCTTATAAATACCATCCACTCTTTATCGGTCCTTCTCTCTCTCAAAAGTGTGCTTTATTGTTGCACATCATACTTTATATCCACTTTAAAATTACTGAATGGGCTAATTCTACTTGCATTAGCTGAGTAACTTCGAGCAAGAAAAGGAAAGAAATTGTCTTACGTGACCACCCTTCCCACATCCATCTCTCAACATCACCGACCTGGTGTATTTGGTGCATGGGGCCTCTGCCTGGGTCGGGGAGGAGAGATCTTCGCTTGGAGGGGACTGTATCAACCTCTCCTCACGTGGGCTCGGCACAAGAGTACAGGCAGTTATTTATGGCTCTGAAGCCTAAGCAGCTATTTGAAATGAAGACACCGTGATCCAGTTAGGTTACGGAAAATAATGGGCACTATACATGCACTTTGATACATTTGCTTTTCTTTTGATTTGACTGAAAGCCTCTCGCTCTCTGTCTTTCCTCTCCCTACTGTCATTTCTCTTTTTTCTCTTTCCGTCCTCTTTTAAAACCTGACTTAAAGAGTTTATGAAGGAGAACCAGGCCCCAGCACAGCCATTGATCTTAAGGTGAGCAGGTTTCTGCCCGTAACAGTCCGTCCTTTGGGTGCTGCTGAAGCAATCAGACAATTCATTTCTTCTATATTAAAACTTTATTAGGGACAACCAATCTTTGTTTTCGTTATGTGTTTCTCCATTTTCTTCTCCAGAAAAATGGAAAGAAACAGTCACACCAAGATGTATTCATAGAGCAATTAATAATGATAAAAATAACATCATCACTGTCGTTAATGACTATACTCTGATACTCTTTCAGGTGATAGATCACCTTATCATGACTTCTGTGGTCTCTGCAAAAGAAAAAAAAAAAGCTTCTCATGGTGTATAAAGAAATTGAAACCTATTTATTTATGACTGGGTAAGAATGAGCTGCCTCATTAATGTGGTATAAAATGGGTATAATTCAGCATTCCATACAATCCTCCGTGACGTGTTGACAGGTGCTGTCATGCACTATCACTTTTAGGTTATTGCACTCTAATAGACTACAATTATAGCTCATTTAATATGATATGACAGTGGGAAAGCACGTGTGAGGTTACAAGCAATTACACTTACAAAACAAGCCAGTGGCAATGGGTACAGCTACAGGTAAATATTGCAGGGGCAAATCCCCTTTCCACCATGACAGTGCCCAAATCTCTGCAACTACAGGTCTTATATATACAGTTCTTGCAATGAAACATTTGTGTCTAGCCACTTCTTCACATTTTCTCTTATTTTCCCCACAAATGCCAATATTACTGCTTTCAGTTGTGCTTCCTAATGTTGCTCCAACAGTCGAAACCACAGCAGGGGGTGGAGTAGGCTTGAAGAAAAGCCGAAGCCGTAAGTAGCACAAGATTTATAACAGTTGGCAGCCCAACATCTCATCTCATACAAACAACTCGGTTTCCTTTTGGCGGCCTGCTGTGCCACTAACAAGGCAGGCTACAAAATTCACCCACTGGGTGATGCAGGAAGGCAGTGCGAAGCACACACCAGCATTGTTTTTGTATGGTAGGAGAGTGGCAGAAAAGTTGGACCCTGCGCTTTGGTTTCACTCATTAAAGGGTAACATTGCAGAACTGATGCTGGATAAAAATGTTTTTAACCGGTTAAGAAAAACGTCCCCTCAGGGAGGTTAAAGATTTCTCAAACAACATTTGCAACCCAAGCATTGCAGGGTTTTGTCAGGGTAAGATTCACGCTGCAGCCATATATGTGGTATTATAAGCCAAAAAGATACCTGCTAGTCTGTATTTTTGTCTAAGCC
The DNA here is from genome assembly GCA_013389945.1 of Fregata magnificens. NCBI lineage: Eukaryota > Metazoa > Chordata > Aves > Suliformes > Fregatidae > Fregata > Fregata magnificens. The sequence goes on along the minus strand of WAAD01013642.1, from coordinate 173,978 downwards.
GTACACCAAAGTGAGTGGCTTTGCTATTTTCTTGCTTAAAATGTATTTCAGATATTGTTTTAAATGCTGAGGTCCTAGCTGTGCTTGCACACTGCGCGACTATAGGATATGCTCCTTCTGGGAGTTGCCACGCACTTAAATTCAAGCGTTTAAATATAAAAGCCTAGAAGCTGACTCTGTGCAATGTTTTCAGAAAATCAGCTTTCAGGCCCGTGCAGCCGTGGTGCCTCGACAGCTGGGTCACGCCATATGGGTCAGGATGCCGCCTCTCCGTTTCATGCATCCATGGAGCCAGAGTAACGCTCCTCAACCGGTTCGTAATGAAACATCTCCTTTGCATTACAAAGAACGTGCTTGTTCACTGAAACTCTTTCCCCATCAGCAGCAATCATACGCTTGGCATACCTACTGGAAGAGTACACACACAGCCTCCCCTGCTCCTCCTCAGCAGCACAGAAGGCTCAGCCTGGTGAGCCATCGCCTTCCTCCCTCCCTTCCTGAGCAGCCGCCTCTCTCCTTCATAATTCAGTTTTCCCTGCCACTCATCACACCTTTCTGAACCTCCAGCTCCTGCCACAGGCTCAGTGAAGGGGAAGGGGGGTAACTTTAAGGTCAGGTCCATGACCGGGCTGCGGCTCCTCTGCTAGTGGGAAACAGTTTTCAGCCAGCCTTGTGTGCCTGACAAACTGGAGTATTCTGACCACAGCTGATTTTCAAGGCAGACGCCTATGCACACTTCAGCTTGATAATCCCAACTGGTTGCTATGTCCTGTGGACTTGCCAAAACTGGACCCATCGTCACGTACAAACCCTGTTAAATTAACTGTGCCCTCTGGTTCTTCAGGAGATCGTGGTGCTATAGAAAACATCACAAATAAGCTCCCCTCCTAAAAACGGTAGCATGCTATTTTGCATCTTTTTATGCTATTTTATGTCTCCATCCCAAGGGAAGAATTGAATTAATACAGCATACTGGGGTGCTGAAGAGAAAATATGAGAAGTGCTGATATAATTATGCAACACTTGCATTTAATATTATTGCGAATTTGGGGCAGGACTCTGAAAAGCTCCTGCTACTCTTTGGGGAAGAACTTCCTCTGCAGAGCAGTGACATTTGGGATCCCGATCCTTTGGTTCCTTCTGAAAATCTTCCATTTAATGTCACTGTTGTTTTTAAATTCTCCCACAATAAAGACAAAATTGTGAATGTCAAGGTAAACAGGAATACTTTGTTTAGTAGCTCTTTGGCATTTGGAAATGAATTAAACCAAATAATATCTAAATATTTAGACTACATTCATTAGTAATGGGAGCTTTTTAAAAAAGTTTATCTCATGTCACAGCCATCAGCCCTTTTCTTTATTGCTGTGACCAATCTCAAATCTGGTAGCCTTTTTTTTGTTTATAAAAGTACTAAAATTTGAAAGCTTGCTTTAGTATACCAGTAATGTCACATGGTTAAGGTCTACTAAGAACGTGTGAGTGCTAACATTGTCACAACAAAGTAATGCCATCCTGCAGGCTGAATGCTATGAAGAGTAGCATCTATATGCACCAAGCAATGCCTATTGCTACAAAAAAAAAAATCCCCAAACCAAAAGGAAACAAGACTGAGGCTGGAGGAGCACAAAGCAGAAACATTCACTTCTGAATTTTCTAGTTTTTTCCTGTTTGGCACGAAAAGCTGTCTCTGTAAATTGAAGGAGAGTTGGACCCAAAGCCCCTCATCAGTGTTTGGTTGGCAGGAACCATGTTCTCCTTGGTTTTGGTTGGTTTTTTTGTCCATACCTGAATAAAGACTTTGTCGCAGAGTGGGGAGGTTAGGAAGGGGAATGAGAGTTAATGCTGCTTGAAACAAAAATCTAAGTGAATTTCTATGAGGATCTTCTGAGGGCTCCCTAGGGATGCTGCAGCTGGTATGTGGGCCTCCTGCTTTGGACTGCACCCAGCAGGCACCTGTAGATGGGTCTGGAGGGTGAAAGGAGCAGTGCCAGGGAGAGCATTAGACACAGAGGTTTTCTTTTCCTGCAAACTGCCTGGGAAACAGCACCAGCAACAAAGTAAAACCTTCCCTGTTACAAACTTTGGTGATTTTATCACGTCTTTTAATACTTCACGCTTGTAAGAAGCTCCCTTCATTCCCCTTCTCATCCTCACTTCTGTAGTCCTGGGAAAGCAACTTATTTAGCCCTCTTTGCTATGTACGGGAACTTCAGTTATGGCTGTGTGGTTTTAGTCAAGTTTTCAGGACCGAATGTGTTTCACCCTGCTACTGTAGAGTGATTAACACATTTCATAAATTTCATTCTGAAAGAAAATGTCAAGTAGAGAATTCAAAGTCCTCTTTTTAGTGCCTGTCTTCATGAACTGCTCACAGTGGATAATGCCATAACCTCTACCAGTAACATGGACTATTATTAAAGCCAGGCATTCACAAATCAGCAGGGAGGTAGAGACCTGAAAGGCTTTTTGTTTTGGTTTGGTTTTGGTTTTAAATAAGGATAGTCAGGTCTTTGCAGGTATCTCTTGGTTTTAGGCGCTGTAATGGTTTTGGCTTGACTAAAACCATGCTGAAGTGGTGAGTGTTATCTTTTCCCTCTTTGTCACCAAGAGTTGTGACCTATAGGGTTTTTTATGAATCAAATATTCACACCTATGTATGTGTGAAAAAAAGAGAGAAAGGCTGGTACATTAGTGTTTTTTTTAAATTACATGCAGCCTTCATCTATTTTGTCCTCACATAAGGAATACTTTGGTGGTAACAAAGTAATGAATAGAGGCATTGCATTTTTTAAAAAGAGTTTAAGATTATTGAACATTTTGAAATCAGATTTCCAATGAAATAAATATTTGTATTTTTATTCCCTCACATAGTCACACTGAGAAACTGGGGGTCTCATTAGAATTTGCCCAGTAGGACACATTTCTCCTGTCTCTTTCTCTTGCTCTTCATTCTTTCCATTTATCTTTCTTTCTTTCTTTCCTCCTCTCACTTTCCTTCCTTCCTTCCTTCCTTCCTTCCTTCCTTCCTTCCTTCCTTCCTTCCTTCCTTCCTTCTTCCATCTTATCTCTATCTCCTCCCTTTCCCTTTCCCTTTCCCTTTCCCTTTCCCTTTCCCTTTCCCTTTTCCCTTTCCCCCTCCCCCTCCCTCTTCCCCTGCCTCTCCCTCTCTCTCTCCCTTTTTTTTTAGTTCCATATTCGAANATTTTCCTTTTCCTTTCCTTTTCCTTTTCTTATTTCTCTTTCTCCTTTCCTTTCCCTTTCCCTTTCCCTTTCCCTTTCCCCTTTCCCTCTCCCCCTCCCTCTTCCCCTTCCTCTGCCTCTCTCTCTCCCACTGATGTTATGTAGAGTTCCAAAATGGAATCAGTGAAGTCAAATCAACCTTTCAAGTCCATTTCTGGCTTTATTTTTTTTTATTTTTTTTCTCTTTGGACATAAAACACTTCAAATAAAAGTTCTATTAATAAAGCTCTAACCACAGATTAAATATTTCTGCTGACATTATTTGACTGATAATATCAATTTCAAAGTTCAAATTTTAATAAGGTATTACAAAGCATAGGAAGAAACAAGCTAATCAAGCCAAGTTTCATATTTCCCCTCTGTATAAAATGATAAGTGAATTTAAAGCTATGCTTTGTCTCTTTAATATCTGCTAAATATGGATGAATTACTGAATATATATTTATTCTTAGCCTCATTTGAAGGCAAATATTTACAAGGCTTTTCTCTTGTAATCTGATTTTAATATCTCAACTGAAAATGATTCATAACATGTGGCTTCAAATACCCTGTAGTTAAAGAGGCCAAAAATTAATTAGCTGATTCTAGCAAGGGTTTCTTGGAACTGACCTTGAAAGGAAAAAAAAAAAGCAGTACTGTTTATCAGATCATTGTACATTGTTGTTGCTTGTGCAAGGAATTTCAGGAGTAAATAACAGAGACTGACAATAACTTGTGTCTGATCCTTGGTGCTGATGTACATGTACATCCTTTGGTTTTCTGTGGCTCTTCTAGTAGGGCTTCAGGGGCCAAGTATCTTCTGTCCTTTTGGCGTGGAAATTGTTCAGACAGCCATTGGTATGTGAAGCGGGTTAGCGACTGTCATGCAAGCAATGGGAAGCACCTCCCTTTAATCCCCTGTCCAGATTAAAATGCAGTGAGTGCGGAAATACTCGCAGGTCCTTTTTTCGCATCTTATAAATATACTCAGGAAGCCATCTGGGAACAGAAATACTCCCTAAGTACCGCTGACCTGAAACGCAAGTGTCTTTGTGAAGTCAGTTTCTCTCCTTCCTTTGAAAGACAATCTTGCTGATGCTGACTGCTAAAAATAAGGACGCAAAATCTTTTCCAGCATCTGGAGTTTTCTGTGCTTTAATCTGTTCATTTCCTTATGTATTGTTATATAGGTATTTCTGTGCACGCTCTGATTAATGTACAAATATATATTTTACTCAGTAGGATTAGAGTCAAGTGGGCCTGATTCTCCACTTCCTTGCATCTTGCATCGTTAGCTATAAGTGTAGGTACAGCCCTATTAAAAACTGTCATTTTAAAAGGAGCTTTGGGGAATTAGATTAACTCTTGCTTTGCCACTTTACAAATAGTATCCATCTATTGTGAGCTGAAAACAAATCTTTCCTCTGCCAATTTTTTTTGGCTACATGCTTTTCTAGAAACCTGAGCTGTGGGTTATCTTCTGTCCCATTAAAGCAGCTGTTTCCAAAGGGTACCATGTAGTCCAAAACTTCCTTCGGGCAAGAGTATTCCTGTAAGTGCGTAGTGGTATAGGTGTGGGTATTAGATAGATATTTACACTGTCTAATTGCCAGTCATAAAGCTGCAAATAAGCAGTTTAACAGCCCTTCCAGAAACCACCTCAGAAACCTCCTCTTCAGTTCCTGTCCTGAGTGGTTTGCACTGTATTTGAGGAGGTCTCCAAATTAAGAGGGTATGCTTACTGTCTGTATTTTTTGCGCATGTGTGCTCTGGGTAATGGTTCATTCAGCTTTGCAGTAAATCACAAATTTGCTTTGCTTATGTCCATTCCCCTCCCCTCCTATGAAACTGGGTATCATGATAGGGGCGGTGTCCTTGTTTGCTACAGCCGTGTTATATCAGTAATGTGTCAATGGCAAATGCTGTGACAGTAGGTGCTCTCATGTAATCCTGTGTTAGGGCTTAAATCTGTATAATCTGCATATTTCTGACAGTCCCACTTGCATATTACGTTGGCATTAATCATCCTTAAAAGAATCAAACAGTAAAAAATATTTGACGTAATTTCTCCAGCAACGATGAGCCTTGGTTTGCCGTAAAAAAAGGTCTTCATGATCATCTGAGTATGGCGGAAGTCTGGTACCAGAATACTGATTCAGCTATAATTTCAGAAATGCGAACCGGGTCAGGAAGCCTTTCAGGATTCCAGTCTTTCACAGAAAGGAAAATGGAACAAGATTTGTATACTTAACCAAACAGGAGTGTAGCCTCAGCTCCAGGATTTGGGTTTTCTCAGTAACTTAGCATCTGCTTTGGTTTTGATAACATTAATTCATTTTTTAATAGCCAGTGGAATTTACTCAATATTAAGAGTGAAGCATGAGAATTACGTTATGTACATACATATTCAGTGGGATTTTGTCTTCGCACATGGGTGTGTATGTGCACGCATGTGCGTTGCGTGCCTCATGAACAGCGCTGAATGCCCTGCCTGCAGGCTGGTAAGAGAGTGTGTGAAGGATGCAATGCTACTGATGAAGCTCAGGCGATGTGCACACTCCTTGTATCTGTCCTGGTGTGTTGTGCATCCTTTATGCTTTCTACTATAAAAATCTTGATTTGTCCATGTGCAGCCTTTCGTAAAAGGCTTGGAAGCTTAGGTGTACTTGTGGGACTTTGCCAGTTTGGTGTTGTCCAGTGTTGCACTGTTATTCCCTGAATAAATGCATTTAACAGAAGTTCTCCTGGCAATGGTGGGAAAAGTCAACAACTTGCTAGTGCGCCTGACTTATTGAAGGTTTTTTGAAGAAACATGAGGGATTGTAAACCCACACTCAGCACTTTGGATCAAGTTGCATCTAAAAAGAGTAATTATGTTTTCATCAACGACTGGGTTCACTTTAAATAGTTTTCCCCCCTTCCACAAGGTTAGCTTTTTCATGGTATAATTGGTAACTTTTCAACTTCTCTTAATCAAAACAATTTCTAGAAATGCAAGATAGCTTTTGCTTGAGAATGAAGTTGAGGCACGGTTTTAGGCAGCCTCATATGGTCAGTTAAAGGTGATACAGTTTGCGGTTTAAAAGCTTCTACTGTATACAGGTCCATATCTTGCATTTTATCAGTGTGATGTGATCTAACAGCCACAGGAAAGACAGAATATCCTGAGTAACCAGCAACTGCTACAGGGCAGTATGATTTGGCAGAATCCTACTTGTAATTGCTGATCTTGAGCTGAGGAAATACGGAGGAAAAAAAATAAAATAAATACAAAATTATTTGTGCCTTCCTTTTTTTGTAAAAATGTCAGGCGTTGCTTGAGAAGTCTGGATTCCTGATGTTTAACTTCTGCTGCTTTTACAAAAACAAAGGAAGTAATGTTTTGAGTGACCCTTTCTGTGTACATACTATCTGTGGTTTTGATATAGTCTCCTCATTATAGTAGCCACATCCTTCCTTTCTCATAATAGCTCTTTTGCTCTCATCCGTAGTGCCACTGCTTATTTCCTCCCTCTTCATTATCTTGTGTAGTGGACTTATAAAGATCCCTTCTTTACCATACAGCTAGATGACCTAGTCTGGTCTCGCAATAAAAAGCATGTGCCACAGGAATACCAGAGAGCTGGCTCTGATCTTTGACCAATGTTTTTCTGGTGTTTACTGCTGTACAGGTCCTTTTTCCATAACACACCCCTGCCTACTACCATTATCACCATCATAAAAAAAAAAAAAAGGAAGTATTTAATTGCAATGCTTTGAAAATCAAGTTTAGAAGCTAAGGATGTAGGCACTGGATGGTTAAGATGTTTTGACAAACATAGCTCCAGGGAGCTAGCTAAATACACTACTGAATTACCAAATCAATCCAAAGTACTTGCATAAAGTCTGCTGGTTTATGATTTCTTGAATGCTCCTAGTCATTGGGTATTAGCAAGTTATGCTACAGAGTTTACAGCATAGCATATACACTCCACGGCCTGTTATAGCCATAATCCATATTTTAATGCTTTATGTCAGGCATCCCTGCTGCCCTCTAACCATTCTTTAATAATAAGACAAAAGTGATATTTTAGGGTAACAGTTAATAAATAACGTGACTTATCCAATCACACCTTTCACTAAAATATTATTATCTTTTGACAGGTTCATTACTGTAGAGACATCAGGGACTGATGAAACATTGTCTAATTCTACCACTAGTACATTTTCTGTAGTTGTCTTTCTTTTAATTTAATTCTCCTACTCTGAAAGCATACTGTCCATTGTAATTATCGAATGAGCATTTAATCTAGCATAACTAAGGCATTTTAATCTTTTCTTATGGAAAAATGATTAAATGGTCATAACATTGCTATGATATGCACTCATCTACTCCTGACTTAGAGAATCAAAGTTTTCTCCTTTCTGATAACCAAACCTCAAGTAAGATTTTAGCTTTAGTGCAGCACATCGGCTGCCTGAACAAGAAGAGTACTGCTATTTATTTCATGATATTGCAGAGTCAGAAAACCAATTTGTGGTTATCAGTTACTTCTGGTAGGATTGTTTCTGGGCAAATTCTGCATATGCCAGTGCCTTTTGTTGGGTAACCTTTTTTAAAAATTATTATTTCTTAAATCGGAGATGTATGAATACTACAAACCCAAAATATAACAGATTGAAACAAAGCAAAGAGCAAAAGAAGTATGCCAAAAACACTTCCTGCATACTGATGTGATCACATTTCAAGAAATCCATTTCTTGCAGTCTGGGGTGTCCTTTTTGTCTGACATTACATGTATGAATTTAAAGGAAAGTGAATTTGAAATACACAAACATACATGCAGAAAATAAAATACTGGTTTTCAAGTTTGCCTGCAAAATTTGGCTAGAAGCAGAGCCCACCCGTACCTTTTTTCTTACTGAGATCCGGCTGCTATCTCTCTAGGACAGCAGTTCCTGTTGACACCATGGAAAGGGGCAGTAAGTTCATTGCTCTTTCAGAACATGCTGCAATCTCCAAATTCCCCTGGAGAGAGTGTATCAGATATCCGCAGAGCTGTGCTTCAAAGCAATTCATAGACTTTAAAAGAGATTTTAATAATGGGTAGAATCGTGAAGAAGAAGGCTAAATTTATCAGATAGATTTATTGGTCACTGCAGTCCCCCAGCCAGCTGTTTTTTAATGGCTCATTATTTTGCTCTTAAATAACTAAATCTGTACACATTATAATAAGGGATGATATGTAGTTCCTAACCTTCTACCCACATAATAAACAAAAACTTAAGTAATGAGTCACTGTCTTTGCACAGAACCATAAGTAAAGTCATACTTCAAAATTCAAGGAGAAAATGCTGGTATGTATGTATAACCTGCAACATGCTTTAGCACATACTAAAAGTATGACTTGACCAGGCTGACATTCAGGTTGTCACCACTCAATAACTCTCTATCCCAAGCAAGGATGAAAAATGTCTTAGTGCACCCCCACAGGAAAATACAACTGTCTACAAAAAATGTCTAATATTAAGGCTTTTTGTCCAGTTACTGTAAATTTTGATTTGGAAATGTCAGTGCAGGGCCTCATAAACTCCCATATTCATGGGAGCTGGGTACCTTATAGTCCTAGGGTCTTCTAAAGATCCCTTGGCTAATTCCCCTTCTTCCTGCCTCACCATCTTCATACCTCTCATAGAGCTGAAGTGTTGCACTGTGAGAGCCTCTGGCTTTAATGAACCATGCTGTAGGTCTGCAGTGAGCAAACGAACAATGTGAGACAAATAACTGGTCTAGAAGGAGACCAGCTGTCCATTTAGTGAACACCGCCATTGTGAGTGGCAGCTAACTCTGACACGAGAGCATCACTAGAGATAGTGATGCTCCAAAATCCAGGAGAGGTAGTAATGGCCAAATTGCATCAGTTTCTACCTCCCAGAAGTGTCTTTTTATTTCTCCCCTAAATTCTCAGCTTATGGTTTTGGAGGACAAAGGTCTTTTTTTTAAAGACGCTTCCCAAGCACATTTCCTACCATGCTAGGCAGAAAAAGGAGGTCAATTCCTGTTTGCCATTGAAGGATTCATCTAATATTTCTCTTTCCAGACAAACACTGGGAAGAACTGTTGGTCCTGAATGCAGTAGCTTTCTGTGAGGGCAGCCACATGGCGAAACTGGCTAAAATTTAGCTTTAGCAGCAGCTGTAGAAAAGCTCTTCTTTAATTTAAAGGTAAATAATCATGGACATCTTCTTCCATGCTGACAGTGTAAGGTGTCGAAGACTCCTCTATTCCTACTAGCAATGAATGGAAAAGACTACTTTTGTTCAATTTTGAACCTGCTTAGTCATTAGGGGTTTGCAAGTACAATTCAGACTTAAAGGTTATAGTGCCTGCATGCTACTGGAAAAAGGTCGAAGCAAGAAAAGGAACAAACACCTAAGTCATGTCACAGAGGAGGGACACTTTGCAGGCTTGGACATTTACTATGGTCTTAGTTCATACTTTTGGTCTTTTAAAGAAAAGGAGGGATGACCTTTAAAAATATCAGGGAAACCATGCATTAACTTTGCATTAACGGAGTTCTTAAAACCTAAAATGGTTATGGAAAATGCAATGATTTCCCATATTTTTGCTCTGACTAATATTCACAGAGAATACATCTGCTTTTAGATCAATGTTGCAGGTTTAAACAGGATGAGGTCTCTCTTTCTGATTTATCTAAGGACACATCAGGAATGGAAAGACTTTTGCTAAAACAGGAGCAGGCCCTCTCTGCCCCTTCAACTGTGGCAAGGTGAACGTCCCAGGTGTGTTCTTTCTTAACATGGAATAACCTTGTTTTGGAATATGTGACTGGGAAAATTGTTCACAGTGTTGGGTCATGTAGCTGGGGAACATACTTCCTATAGCTCGTTGTTTATTGAATCAAGGTCTGTTTTCTTCAGTGGACATTATGCATATGTTCGTTAGTCAAGTAAGAACTATTGTAAGATCTTAATGTTTTGATGTATTGTAAATGTATTATCTAATGATTTGTAAATAAACTGACCTTTCTCTTCTATCTGTCTATAGGCGGGAGCTGGACCCCCCTGGAAAAGCCAAGGGCAACAAAAGCTTAGGTAAAGAGGGCGATAGTATGTAGGGACAAATTGGGGCTTGGAATCGTGATGTGTCACTGATCCTGCCAAAGGCAATTATCACCGGTCTTTACTGAGGTGGATGAGCCACCTATACTTAACCAGGAAAAGGAACATGTATAATTTTATATATGTTCGATAAATAGCCATGGGCACTGGAGGGCAGGACTGCTTGCTTCATTCTGCCCCAAAATGTTGCAGAGAACCAGCATCTCTGCATTGCAATATGGTGGGTATCATTTCCCCATTTTTTTTCCATCTTCACTCTCCAGGTTATCAGTGGTCTTGAGCTTTCTTTCATGCCTGTGATCAAGGGAAAGATGAAGGATCACTTATATTTTCTTATTGTAATGTGAGCTGGACATTGGTGGGAAGATGCTAAAAGAAGGCTGTCGCTCATCCATATAGCTCTCCACCATTTCTCCCTCCAGTCAGGAAGCCATTTCAAAGGGAGGATGCTCTGACTGGCTCTATCCTTCTGTACAAAGCTAGTCAAGGATTTGGTACATTAGCATTTTCTTTCCAGCTCAGGAGTGTGCTGTCGAAGAAAATCTGCCCTTGGCTCTTCTTACCAGTTTGGTTTGCATCATGGGGTAGTCTCAGGGTGTGTGAAACTGATCCTTTTGGTTGAAACTAAACCAGGAGATAAGCTCCAGGAATGCACCTANCCTACCTCTGTCTGCCTTCCCTCTCTCACTTTCACATTCCCCTAAGTCACTTCCTGCACTAAAACAAAGATTATTGGCTTCCCTTCAAATCACAAAGCGTGCATTATGTTTATTTGGAGATGACTGGAAAAAATGTTCAACTTAAATAGTATTTATTTGCTAAATATGCTGATTCATTCAAACTCAAACTTTTCAAAATCCTGATAAATTATCATTCTGTTCTGACCTTCTCTGTATAAAAATCCATATTTCCAGCTCAAAATAACTGATTGCTTTGTAAGCTAGAATAATTATACTAGAAACTTTTGTAAAAGTCTGAGATGTAAAGGAAATATTTTAACTGCTTTGATACAATTTTTCCCCCTGTTTCTTAATGTGGGAAAAATTTCAAAATGCTGACATTTGTCCCAGCTTGAGGATGAAAAAAATAGAAATCTAGAAATATTTTGCTTAGCAATAAAGCCATATGGTTAAGAGGAGCAAAATGCACATATGGCAACAAGATCATCTCCTGTAATTCAACCCATTAGTGCAAGAAATTTGTTCAGACAGGTACGGAGTTTGATTCTCAGTTACGTTACTGCCACCTCATTCTTATCTGGCTATAAAAAGGGCCCTGAAATGCTAACAGCAAATATAGCATATGTTCCCCCTAAAAGGTGTCAAAATCTTCTCGCTTCCTTACACCAAATTAGGCTACAGTGTGTGTATGTAATGTATGTGTATTTGGTCAAAAGTCAAGTCTCTTTCTTTTTATTATTTTCCTTGGTCTGAAATTAAACAACTGTATAAAAGCCACACAAGGATCGCAATATTTTTATACCGAAACAGAATGAAAATCAATGTATTCTCTAACTTGTGCATACTCTCCTTTTCTTACGGGGCAATCCTTGTTTTGACAATTCCATACTGTGCACAGAGTTGATCCCACTATCTGTGGAGATACTTCTTCGTGATGAAGTGTAAATACAACCACAGATTAATACCCTTAGTTTCAAGTGGGTTTTCAGTAACAGTCCTCAGTGGTCAGTAAAACAAGCAAAAATTATGTAATTATCCTGTACATCTTACTCCCACTGCTGGCTTTGAGAACATTTCAGTAGCTTCGTCGTCATTTCTATGCATGTTTATCCCAGTTTTCTGGAATACTGCTGACAATTTACTTGGACAAGGCTGAAAGCCTTGCTAGTTCAACTGTCAGGTTGCTGAATACGGTGCATAGGGAAGCTGTGTGGCTGAAGGGATAGGAAAGAGTACACCTCTGGTCCGATGAGGGGTCTCAGGTAAGTCCCTTCATCTCTCTGTGCTTCAGATACTGTGATACTGTCTGCCTCTCGAAAGCACCTGCAAAGCTGGATAATATTAATGGAGAACATTAAGCAGACCTGATATAAAGTCATGGTCATTGGAGATGGCAACAGCACACTTTAACACAGCAGTATTTTTTTCCAAAGGGTATTTTCAAACAAAGCTGTACTGACTTCTATTTTGATTTAAATGTTGTTTGTTTACATGGGGAAATATTTATCTCCAAGGAAAGTCCCATAGATTGCAGCTTCTACATACTCTGTCTCCCAGCTTCTGCAAAGCCCTGTCTTCCAACCACTGCACAGCCAAGTTAAATTGAGCTTTTACCGTTACAAGTGTAATACTAGCATGTATCAGCTAACTTTATTGCAGAGAAGCCAAATGGGAGAAGATAGAGCACTTGACAAGGTCAGGTATGGAGTGCACAAGTAGTACATGATGCTACCAAACCCCTCAATGTTTATTATTATCATATAGAAAATATTCAAATTCATAAATTATGCTAAAATTCAATAGCAGTTATAATACTCTGATATTGTGAAGCAGAATGGAGTGGCAATTGAACTGGTGGTTAGTTCTAGTGACTGTGAATCTTTGTGTATTTAGATTCAAAGAGTAACCCTGCTTCTGACTTTATATTCTCTATAATAAACTTCCTGGCCACAGCAAAATTAAAGGCTGAGCTGAAAATAATATGGCTTCCTAAGCTCTTGCTCTATCTAACATAGTCATTTTATTTAAAAAGTAGCTGTGAAAATCAAAACAAAAGCATTTAAACACACTGCCAAATTGTTCCATAGATATATCTCATTTCCTTTTGTTTGTTATTTATTTTCACGTTCAACAGCTTACTATCATTCAGTCTTTGCCCTCAGGTTTGTTTGGGAACACGGATTAAGGAGACTGTCCCAGGAGTAGATTTTACTGTCAAAACCATCAGGATCTGTGTAAATCCGTCGCATATGTTTTGGGGGACAAATTAACAATACTATCTAAGTCTTCTGATAATGCAATAGCTGGCAGGTATGCACAAAGAAGACTAAAAGCAGTATCTGACATTATTCGCTGTCTGCAAATAGCTGTTTAAACATAAGAAAATTATCCCAAAGGTTGGCTGATCTTAAACACCTAAGTCCACAGGACAGCTGAGAGAGTAAGTGAAATTTTTCACAGGATGAGAAGACTTTTCTGGACAACAGGCTAGAATGACAAAATACATATATTTTCTGTGGTGGTAAATTTTAGCTGGGAGAGATGGCATATATTACTTCTATCTTACATATGTTTCTATCTCTTTTTTTGCCCTAGTGCAGTGTTTGGGTTGCTATGTGCCTTAAGATGTCAGAAGGTTTTCTGCAAAAATGCTTGTTGAAGGACTCCCCACCAGAATACTTTCAAACATGTTCACCACATGCAAACAAGCAAGCAAGAGAAAATGACCATAGGAACATTCAATATTTAGCCTAATTTTGATTTTTCTGGAAACGAAACCCCTTCTGACTAAGAATGTCAAGAAATATTGCCCTTGGTCCTGTGATAAGTCACTCTGAAGGTATTTATATAACACAGGTCTCTGACTCCTGCTCTAGCCTCTGGACCATGCCAGTTCAATGTTGCTCTGCTTTCTCCTGTTGTTTTCAGAGAGCATCAACTGTGTTTTGGCTTGCTTCCCAGAAAATGTTGTTCCAGAGCAGAGATTTTGACCCTCACTAGAGACAAAGACATATGAACTAAAAACAAAAAAGAGGTAACAAATAAAACACTGGAGCTGTAGGCATGTGAGGAAAATCATGGGTAATTCGAATGGTAGACCTTACCACTAGTGTGACCTCTAAACTTGGGTCAGACTTGTACACCTCCAAACTTGTATTTGCTTTTCAAGGCCTGTGCTTACCCTTGGGATGTCTTGGCTTTGAATACCAAATATTCTTGTAAGACAAAAATCTTTCCAGCTTCCCAGGAATGGTCACTTGGGTTAACAGTAAAGGCATCTATAGTAGTAGATTAGAGGCACTGTGATGGGTCTACTGAGTCTAGCCTAGCTAGACCTAACTTAACCACAAATGTGCATATGTTTTCAAGTGCCTGTCTTTGGAAAGACATTTTATCAGGTGCTTGGGGAGCTCTTCAGTTCAATCTGTAATATGCTTGGGTTTACCTGCCTGGAAGCCCAAGACAGTCTGGGACTGAGGTGGAAGTTAAGTGCCGTCCACCTACAATTTATGGTCTAAATTATATGGTTTTCTAAAGCATTAAATGTGTCCCATTTATATCACGAAGCAACAGAGAACAACCCAGTCCAATGAAAAAAGCTGACTAAGTAGCCCCTCAGACAAGAAAGGTCAACATAATTGGTGTGAGGGATGGCCTTCCAACGACTTTTAATGGAAGCCATAACTGATCTCAGTACTCAGAGTAACAAAGCACGGCACGAAGCATTTTGTTTAATCTATGAAGGTACTGTATGTGTACGTCTCTATTAATTTCCATCTCCATCAAAAGATGCCTGCTGGCACTGCCAACATTTTGAAGCACGCAAGTAGAGATCAGAGACTTCCAGGCCTTTGCCCTTTGCTTGTGTGTCACTGGTGTTAGCATTAACAGTATGAGAGAAGGGATTTGTGTAGAAGAGTACAGTATATGGGCAACTCAAACACACACTCTGGCTCTTGACATGTGCATTGGTGCAGGAAGATTGGAGTCAGACCAGGATTTCTAAATTTCTAATTGCTGGATACCAGTGTGGCCTGGAAAGTCATTCAGT